>CM060419.1:125689149-125798568 GCA_030545235.1 Helianthus tuberosus | reverse complement strand
CAAAAGTTAGTAGTTCTATTCCCAATAAATTGGGATCCATTATCACAAACAATTTCAGAAGGGATACCAAATCTAGTAATAATGTTTCTTTTAATAAAGGATATAACTTCCTTTTCTCTGACTTGAGCAAAGGCTTCAGCCTCTATCCACTTGGAGAAGTAATCAGTCATAGCAAGAATGAATACTTTTCCACCAGGTGCCTTAGGAAGCTTTCCAACTATATCCATTCCCCATCTCATGAATGGCCAGGAAGAGGATATAGGATGCAAGAGCTCTGCTGGTTGGTGAAGGATATTACTATGCCTCTGACAAGGATCACACTTCTTGGCATACTCTATAGCATCCTTCTTCATAGTGGGCCAATAGTATCCTATTCTCAGGATCCTTGAGAATAATGCCCTGCCCCCAGTGTGGTTTCCACAATCTCCTTCATGGAAATCCTTTAGGACTTCTTTGATTTCAGGATCCTCAATGCATCTTAGATATGGTCGTGCAAGAGATCGTTTATACAACATATTATTCAATATTGTAAATTGAGATACCTTAGTTTTGAAAGCCCTTGGGTTTTCTCCTGTAGGAATTTCTCCATGTTGTATGTATCTCATGATTGGGAGGATCCATGATCCTGAATGAGATTGAGTATCATCACTAGGGATGACTGCAGAATCTTCTCCTATCTCCATAGCTACATGATCCTCGATAGCAGGGGTCAGGATATGGATAATAGGGATCTTGATATCCTCAGGGATCTTCAAAGATGATCCTAGATTGGCTAATACATCAGCTTCTGCATTCTCTTCCCTTGGTACCTGTGTCAAACTAAAGGATACAAAAGAGAGTGCCAATTCTTTGACTATCTCCAAATATTTGATTAGCTTTTCACCTTTAACAGCATAGGATCCATTAAAGTGATTAGTGATTAATAATGAATCTACATGTACCTCAAGATACCTGATCCTCATATGCTTAGCAATTTGCAAACCAGCTATCAAGGCTTCATACTCAGCCTCATTGTTGGTAGTTTGAAATTCACAAGCTATGGAGTGGGGTATTATGTCCCCCTGTGGCGATTTTAGTAGTATTCCAAGTCCTGTCCCTTTTACATTGGAGGCTCCATCAGTGAAGAGAATCCAAGGATCCTTAGTCTCTTCAAGTTGTTGGACTTCTAACTCAGCTTCCTTTTGCAAGTCACTACTAAAATCTACCACAAAGTCAGCTAAGGCTTGGGATTTGATGGCAGTCCTTGGTTCATATCTTATATCATATGCACTCAGCTTCACTGCCCATTTAGCCATCCTTCCTGACATTTCAGGTTTCCTGAGAACATTCTTAATTGGAAAATTAGTCTTAACAATAATGGCATGAGTCTCAAAATAATGTCTCAATTTAGTAGATGCCATAATTAATGCAAGGATAAGTTTTTCTAAGTGTGAATACCTGGATTCAGCATCAAGTAAACTCTTACTTACATAATAAACAGGATGTTGTGTACCTTGGTGATCCTTAACAAGGACCTCACTTACTGCTTTCGAGGATACTGCTAGGTATAAGGATAATACGTCTCCCTTTTCTGGTTTCATCAAAGCCGGGGCTGAGGATAGGTAATCCTTAAGAGCTTTAAGGGCATTTTCATGCTTCTCAGTCCATTCAAATTTCTTGTTCTTCCTCAGGATGTCATAGAATTCCTTGCACTTTTCTGAGGATTTGGATATGAATCTGTTCAAGGTTGCGATCCTGCCTGTCAATCTTTGTACATCCTTAGCATTGGCAGGAGATTTGATATTCACAATAGCATTGATTTGTTCTGGACTTGCTTCAATGCCCCTCTTTGTCACCATATATCCTAAGAATTTACCTGCCTTAACACCAAAATGACCCTTGGAAGGATTTAGTTTCATATTAAATTTATCAAGGATATTGAATGCTTCCTCCAAGTCCTTCAGGTGATCCTCAGCTTTCTTGGACTTAACCACCATGTCATCAATATAGACTTCCATAGTGTGTCCAATTTGTGCCTTGAACATCATATTGACAAGCCTTTGGTAAGTAGCACCTGCATTCCTTAGTCCAAATGGCATAGCAATATAACAGTATATACCAGTTGGGGTCATAAAGGCTGTATCCTCTTAATCAGATGGTTCCATCTGAATTTGTTGAAATCGAGATGAAGCATCCATAAAAGTCAACAACTCATGACCCGCGGTAGCATCCACCATGGAGTCAATGTGGGGTAATGGGAAAGGATCCTTGGGACATGCCTTGTTTAAATCAGTAAAATCGACACATACCCTCCACTTTCCATTTTTCTTTTGAACAACAACCACATTGGCTAACCATCTTGGATACTTAACCTCTCTTATCATACCTGCTAGAAGTAGCTTATCTACATCTTCCTGGATAATAGCATTCCTTTCAGGTGCAAACTTCCTCCTCTTTTGATGAATTGGCTTGAATGACCTGTCAATGCCAAGTTTATGAGTAATTATATCCTTAGATATACTTGTCATGTCTTCATGTTTCCAGGAAAAGGTAGTTTTCCTTCTTTTAAGGAAGGATACTAGCTCCTGTTCAATGTCGCTAAGGATCCCTGATCCTATGAAGATCTTGGATTCAGGATCATCAGGATCCATGAGAATTTCTTTCAAATCCTGCTCTCTTGCCTCCAAGACATCTCTTGAGGGATACTTTAATTGCTATTGCTCCCTTGGTCTTGAGGCTGGCTTCATTGATGAGGTATAGCAATTCTTAGCTTCTTGTTGATCACTCTCAATTTTCACCACTCCCCAAGGACTTGGAAGCTTTACACATTGATGATAGGTGGATGGAACTGCCTTCATATCATGTATCCATGGCCTGCCAAGGATAACATTGCAACATGATAAGCAATCTATAACACAAAATTTTTGATAAGAATGTAATCCTTCAATATAGATCGGGAGTTTGATGTCCCCCAATGTATTCTTAGTTTCTCCACTGAATCCCACAAGTATTGAGGATCTTGGGATAATATCAGACTCCGGGATATTCATCTTCTTGAGGACATCAAGCTGAATGATGTTCACAGAGCTTCCTCCATCTATAAGGATCCTGCGAACAAAGTGGTTAGAAATAAACAATGTAATTACAAGACCATCATGATGAGGATCCTGGACATCAAGACGATCGTCCTCATCAAAAGTTATGATCTTATCCTCGGTGACAGTGGACGTCCGGATGGGTCTATCTCCATTATCCATCTTGGTTTCCTTGGCATGTCTCTTGGCTGCTGAAAAGGAAGTACCACAAATGTCTGATCCACCGGATATGAAGTTTATAACTTGTGCATCTGCTGGAGGAGCAGGAGCCTTTTCCGGGATCCTTTCAGGATCCTGGATCCTTGACTTCTTCAGTCCCAAGAGTTCCTTCAAATGCCCCTTGCTCAACAAGTAACCAATTTCCTTTCTCAGTGCAATACACTCTTCAGTGAGATGCCCAAAATCCTCATGATATGCACACCACTTGGACTTATCCTTTGTAGCAGCTGGTTTATCACTTTTCCTTGGCCACCTAGCTTTCTCACCTAGATTCTGCATTGCAAGGATTAGTTCATTGTTATCAACAGAAAAACAGTATTCAGAAATAGGAGGATAATCCTCATCATCCTCTTCTTGTTCCACTGAATGCACATTCTGGTTATCAGACTTATTGTAGAACTTGGATTTGTTGTTCCTGAAGTAGGATCCTTGTTTCTCCTGTTTTGAGGATCCTGCCAGTCTATCCTGGATCCTTTTGTCATCCTCTAGGCGGATGAACCTAAGGGCCCTGGTTCTTACTTCATCAAGATTCCTGCAAGGTGTCATGACAAGATCATCATAGAATAATGAATCCCGAAGTAATCCCATTTTAAAGGCTTCTACAGCCGTAGCAATATCCAAATTAGGAATATCTAAGGATTCTTTACTAAACTTAGTGATGTAATCTCTAAGTGATTCATTTTGACCTTGTGTTACCCTATATAGATCACTAGTTAATCGTTCAAATTTTCTACTACAAGAGAATTGACTATTAAACAAATTAACTAGATTAGCAAATGAAGTAATAGAGTAAGGGGGAAGACTTAGCAGCCATTTAAGAGCAGATCCTGTAAGTGTGGATCCAAATCCCTTGCATAGACATGCTTCTTTTAACCTTTCAGGAATTGGATTGATCTCCATCCTCTCCCTGTATTGAGCTACATGCTCCTCTGGATCTGTCGAACCATCATACAGCTTCATAGATGGTATCTGGAATCTTTTAGGTATCTCAGCATCACATAAGGGTGGTGCAAAACGAGATATCCTATGGCTACCATCTGCAATTTCAGGAATGGGTTTAACCACTCCCGGTACACTGGATATCATATCCTTAAGCTTCTGTAGCTCTCTAGCCATAGCCTGATTAATACCTGTATCCTGCATTAAGCCATGGTTAGTGTTATATGAATTATTAAAAGTGTTACCTCCCACAGGATTCGTGTTTGGAATTGCGGATGTGAATCCATATTGACGAGACTCTGGCATGATTGAAGGACCAGAGGGAGCAATGGTCTGCATTGGTGTTTTGGTCAAAAAATCAGATGAGGATATTGCAACCAAACTCTCGATTACGGGGTATGATGCTTGAAATGTAGAACAATGATGAGGATCACTTTAGTGTAAAATTGCACAAACAACACAAGGGTTTATACGGGGAAAAAGCCCTTGATCAAGAGTTGATCTCCGGCACAAAAAACCCCGGGTGATGGAAACTACCGATCACCAAGTTCAAATAAATCAATAAATGTTTACAACTTCGGATAGTAACGAGCTAGGTACAAGGATCACTATCGTGAAATGTGTATAAGTGAGTGAAAATGAATGAATGTTCGTCGAGAGCTTCAAGTGCACGAGTATACGAGTGTGTGTAGCTGCAAAAATGGCTAAGTGTTTCTCTACTAGCTCGTTACCCCTTTTAAATTAGAAATAATCTACTCTAACTAACTGTCCGACTTTCGTGCCAAGCTTCCACGTTCTCCACAACGTCCATTTTTAGCCAAGCACGTGCGGGATAGTTCGGGAATATTCTCCAGGAATGTCGCCAAGACTTGGTCCGACTTGTTAATCCTGCAAAACAATACGAAACAGAAGTGAACAATTGTTAGTATGAGGATCCTTAAGGTGATCCATGATCCTGATCCTGAAGCTCTTCTGAGGATCACTATCTGTCACAGAAGTAAGGATCACTAAAGAGGATAATAGCTAAGGATCACGGGTCATTTAGAAATCCACCCCTAACAATTGCCCCCAAAATATAAGGAGTTAAATTGTAAATATGTGAGTTATATTTTCTTGATCTTATCCGCAACTAACGGATATATAGCCGTTAAAATAGAACTAGCCGTTGCGATCATGACGTCACGGAAGTGACAATCCTGCAGAATCATAATTATAAATAGAGATATAGATAGGATCATTATGCATTCAAATTCGAAAGAGACTCCCTTTAAATTCTCAGTCGACGATCAACCAGGTAATTCTTTCTCCTCTTTCTCCCTTCTTACTCTGTTTTTCTTTCTTTATCACCACCGCTTTGAGAATGTTGCTCCGAAGCTCACCGGGCAAGGATCACAAAAAGAACAGTCCTTTGAAGAGTCAAAAGATCATCAAAGACTCAGTGAACGAAAGGTGTTGCTTTAACGATGTACAAATAGATAACATCCGTCACCGTTTTCCGGCGAATGCCTTTTTCAAACCCTTCGATTCTACTGTCCTGAGCGACTATGTTTCAGAAACATGGGTTGCCTTTCCAGTTATTCCATTTGCCATAGGATACACCTATCCTTTCCCAGAATTTACACAATCCTTCTTTTCTCTTACCGGCATCTCTTACATCCAAGCCATGCCGATGATTTGGAGGGTTTTGTATACCCTGGAGAGGATCATCGAGCAGGAGGGCATTTATTTAGGCATGTCAGAGCTGACACAATTGTATGATGTTACCACCTTTGGATCCCACCGTTATTTGTTCAAACGAAAACCCAGTGCAGAACATCCCCTTCTTAAAGTCACCAAGAATGACAAAGATTGGAAACGTCGCTTCTTCTTTGTAAGAAGGGATACCATTCCAGATGGAAAGCATTTACCAAGGGAGTGGTCCACCAATGGTAGGACAGAGGATCCTGAGAAGGATCACCAGGTAGTCTTGTTTTTGTAATAGGATCACTAACCCTTTTTGTCTTGTATCATGCAGCTATTTCTGTCTCACACATCATCACATCACCTGAAACCAAGGATAGGCTCGCTGCTTTTTGGAAGCTTGATCCTGAAACAAGGACATTCAAGATAGACACCCAAGACTCACAAGAAGTATCCTCAGGTTCCATTACCATGTCAAGTAAGTATCCTGGCTTTTACATAGTTTGAATATTAAAATAAATAAATAAATTGAAATAGGATAAGGATACTCATCTTGCTTTGAATGTGTAGGCGCTGGAAAATCTGCCAAGCCTGTATCCCAGTTCAACACGGCTGACCTTGATGTCGTACGATCCAGGAAGAAAAGATCCACTACCAGTCCTAGCATCTCCATTCCAAAGGCACCCTCTAAAGGAAAGGGTGTCAAGAAGAGGAAAACTTCTGATGCCGAGGATCTTCAAGGCCTACCACTGATCCGCCACCAGTTCCTTGAATACTTCAATGATGTAAGGATCCTTAATTCTGCCTAGGTATCCTACTCGTACGAGGATCACTTGATCTTGAACTGCTTTATCTTTTTCTTTGCAGAAATTTGCTGAGATTGAGGATTACGTGGGGAATGTTGAGGAGCTGGACAAGAAAATTGCTGACCTCCAACAGGTTGTCGTGCTCAAGGACCTTGCACTTGCTGATCTTCGGAAGGAACTCCAAGATGAGAAGACCAAGACGGCTAAGCTTCTGATTGACCTTGACTATGAGAAGCATGATCTCATAGAAAATGCTAAGGTCTCCGCCGCCATCACGATGTATCAGACAAAATTGAAGATGGCCCAGGAAGCTCAAGATCCTAGTTTTGACAAAAGCAGCTGGGATGTTGAGGGCTGGAAGGCAAGGTTGGATGATCTTGAGGATGATGAGGAGGAGGCTACTGAGGTCTTGGCGATTGAGGCAAGTGGCAGTGGAAAGGATCTGATAAAGGATACCGCAGCTGGAGGGGAAGAGGATGCAGTGAAGGCATAGGCTGCATGGATGGGCGATGAAGGACATTTCTAGACGTAGCCGGAGCCCATTTTTTAAGTTTAATAGTTTGTTTTGGTTATGGTGTTTTTTGCTGAACAATGATGGGTTGTACTTGAACAATAGGTTTTAGGATTAAGGATCATGTATGATCCTTTGGACAATAGGCAGGATTGCAATTGGTGGAGGGATCCTCTGTTTGGGGGATGAAGCCATTGTGATCCTGCCGCCTTTATATTCCTGCACTACTTTCGAACTTATTATCATGGACACCCTTTACCTACCCCAGCGGACGGGCCACGTTTTGCTGGTAGATGCTTGGGGTAGGTAATTTTGACAACCTCTTAAGGGTTACTACTTTGTTAATAAAAACTTAACCTTTTGTCGCTTATCTTGTGTTGTTATCCTTGTGTTTCCTAGATTTTCCTTTGTTATGATGCATATTCATTGAACAAATAATTTTGAATTGAAAATACTTAGGATATGATCCATGATCAGATATCTTTTAGTTAAAGAGTCTCAGAAAGCAATATGTTTTAAGGATCACAAGTCTAGTTGTCAAACTTTAAGGGTTATTCAAATAAATAATGAATAGAATTAAAAATAGTTAAGGATCATACCTGAGGATCCGAGTTAGGATCCTAATCTTAATAAGGATAACTTACAAGATAAACCTTAGAATAAAGTAAGGATCAAGGATCCCTAGTTGCCTATCTTCAAGAACCTGAAATAGAGCATAACTTGGGACTAAGCCAACATAAGATAAGAGTTAGCAACTGGGGACAAGCCCAAGGATAACTGGGGACAAGCCCAAGGATAATTGGGGACAAGCCCAAGGATAACTGGGGACAAGCCCAAGGATAACTGGGGACAAGCCCAAGGATCGTATGTAAACTGGAGTATGGCCCTAACTGGCGACTATCCAAACTTAGTGACATGAAAATGCCAAAACCTTAGCTAACGTGAAAACGTTAGAAACCTTAAGAACGGATGTATGGTACGTCTACCATTATACGTAGGATCCTAAGCATAGCCAGAACAATGGAATTATCAGCCCCTAAAACGAGTACTGGTCCCAATGCCTTGAACTATACCAGGATCATCGTGCGCTACAGGCGGAACTGGGGTTAAGCCCAAGGATAACTGGGGTTAAACCCAAGGAACGGATTGCTTCTGCAGATAATCAATGTTATGCAAAGGATACCTGAACTTTCAAAACTTAAACTCGCGTGAGAGATGGATAAAGGATACATGATCCTTATCCTTATATGAGAAAATAAAGAAATAAAATAGTTTAAGTTTAGGATATTACCTAAGTTAGGATCACCGATACTTTGAGGATCCTTTAAGGATACCCCTATCGTGAGGATCATCTGTACCACTAGGATCCTGCTCACATGAAATATTTCTTCAAATGGACAGCATTCCAAGCTCTTGGTAGCAAATCACCTTCCATGGTTAGCAATCTATATGCCCCCTTTCCTGCTTCAGCTTCAATTAAATAAGGGCCTTCCCATTTTGGAGCCAATTTTCCATCAGCAGGATTGGTGGTATTCTGAAATGCTTTCCTTAATACCATATCTCCAACTTGAAACCTCCTGATCCTGACATTTTTGTTGTAAGCACCAGCCATTCTTTGCTGATAACTGGCCATCCTTATCCTAGCCATATCCCTGATTTCTTCAATAGTATCCAGGTCTTGAGCCAAGTTTTCATTATTTTCCTCAGGATCACGAGTACTTGTTCTAGCAGTTGGAACCACCATTTCTGTTGGGATCACCGATTCTGCCCCAAACACCAAAGAGAATGGTGTTTGACCAGTAGCATTCTTAGGGGTTGTCCTATCAGCCCAAAGCACATAGGGTAGTTCTTCTGCCCATTTCCCTTTCTTGGATCCCAGCTTCTTCTTCAAATTGTTGATGATGGTCTTGTTGGATGATTCTGCCTGACCATTAGCTTGAGGGTGGACTGGTGTTGATGTTATCATCTTAATCCCCCAGCTGTCACAAAAGTTAGTAGTTCTGCCCCCAATAAATTGGGAACCATTATCACATATAATCTCAGAAGGAATTCCAAATCTAGTTATAATATTTCTTTTAATGAAGGATATAACTTCCTTTTCTCTGACTTGGGCAAAAGCTTCAGCCTCTATCCACTTGGAAAAGTAATCAGTCATAGCAAGCATGAATACTTTTCCACCAGGTGCCTTAGGGAGCTTACCAACTATATCCATACCCCATCTCATGAATGGCCAAGAGGAGGATATAGGATGTAATAATTCAGCTGGTTGATGAAGGATATTGCTGTGCCTCTGACAAGGATCACATCTCTTAGCATACTCCACAGAATCTCTCTTCATGGTTGGCCAGTAGTATCCTGTCCTCAGGATCCTTGAGAATAATGCCCTGCCCCCAGTGTGGTTTCCACAATCTCCTTCATGGAAGTCTTTTAAAACTTCTTGGATTTCAGGATCCTCAATGCATCTCAAGTATGGTCCTGCAAGAGATCGTTTATACAACATATTATTTAAAATTGTGAATTGAGATACCTTAGATTTGAAAGCCCTAGGGTTTTCTCCTATAGGAATCTCTCCATGTTGTAAGTATCTCATAATTGGTGAGATCCATGATCCTGATTCTGAATGGGATTGAGTATCCTCACAAGGGATAATTGCAGAATCATTTCCTATCTCCATAGCCTCGTGATCCTCGATAGCCGGGGTCAGGATATGGATAATAGGGATCTTGATATCCTCCGGGATCTTCAAGGATGATCCTAAGTTAGCCAATGCATCAGCCTCTGTATTTTCTTCCCTTGGTACCTGCGTCAAACTAAAGGAAACAAAAGAGAGTGCCAAACTTTTGACTATCTCTAAATATTTGGTTAGCTTTTCACCTTTAACAGCGTAGGATCCATTAAAGTGGATTGTAATTAACAATGAATCTACATGTACCTCAAGATACCTGATCCCCATATGTTTTGCAATTTGCAAACCAGCAATTAAGGCTTCATATTCAGCCTCATTGTTAGTGGTTTGGAACTCACAAGCTATAGAATGGGGTATTATGTCCCCCTGTGGCGATTTTAGTAGTATTCCAAGCCCTGTGCCTTTGACATTTGAGGATCCATCAGTATAGAGTATCCAAGGATCCTTGGTCTCCTCTAGCTGCTGGACTTCTAACTCAGCTTCTTCTTGTAAATCACTACTGAAATCAGCCACAAAGTCAGCTAATGCTTGGGATTTGATGGCTGTCCTAGGCTCGTATCTTATATCATATGCACTCAGCTTCACTGCCCACTTAGCCATCCTTCCTGACATCTCTGGTTTCCTGAGGACATTCTTAATTGGAAAATTAGTTTTAACAATGATAACATGAGTTTCAAAATAATGTCTTAACTTAGTAGATGCCATAATTAATGCAAGAATAAGTTTTTCAAGGTGTGAATACCTGGATTCGGCATCAAGTAAACTTTTACTTACATAATAGACAGGATGTTGTGTACCTTCATGATCCTTAACAAGGACCGCACTTACTGCTTTTGAGGATACTGCAAGATACAAGGATAACACATCGCCTTTTTCTGGCTTCATCAAGGCCGGGGCTGAGGATAGGTAATCCTTGAGGGATCTTAAAGCATTTTCATGCTTCTCAGTCCACTCAAATTTCTTGTTCTTCCTTAGGATGTCATAGAATTCTTTGCACTTCTCTGAGGATTTGGATATAAATCTGTTCAAAGCTGCTATCCTGCCTGTTAGCCTTTGAACATCCTTAGCATTGGCCGGGGGTTTGATGTTCACTATTGCTTTAATCTGTTCCGGGCTAGCTTCAATGCCTCTCTTTGTCACCATATATCCTAAGAATTTACCTGCTTTAACACCAAAGTGACATTTTGAAGGATTAAGTTTCATGTTATATTTGTCAAGGATATCGAATGCTTCCTCCAAGTCTCTTAGGTGATCCTCAGCTTTTAAGGATTTTACCACCATATCATCTATGTAAACCTCCATAGTTTGTCCAATCTGATCCTTGAACATCATATTCACCAGCCTTTGATATGTTGCACCTGCATTTCTTAATCCGAACGGCATAGCAATATAGCAGTATATACCAGTTGGAGTCATGAAGGCTGTATCCTCTTGGTCAGATGGTTCCATTTGGATTTGTTGAAATCCAGATGAAGCATCCATAAAAGTTAACAGTTCATGACCCGCAGTTGCATCCACCATGGAGTCAATGTGGGGTAAAGGGAAAGGATCCTTGGGACATGCCTTATTTAAATCGGTAAAATTGACACATACCCTCCACTTTCCGTTTTTCTTTTGAACAACAACCACATTGGCCAACCATCTTGGATACTTGACCTCCCTAATCATACCTGCCCGGAGCAATTTCTCTACCTCTTCCTGGATAATGGCATTCCTTTCCGGTGCAAACTTTCTTCTCCTTTGATGGATTGGTTTGAAGGATCTGTCAATGCCGAGTTTGTGAGTGATTACATCTTTGGATATACCAGTCATATCTTCGTGTTTCCATGCAAAGGTAGTCTTTCTCCTTTTAAGGAAGGATACGAGGTCTTCTTTCATTTTGCCAAGGATCCCTGATCCGATATAGATTTTGGATTCAGGATCATCAGGATCCATGAGGATTTCTACCACATCCTGTTCTCTTGCCTCCAAGACATCCCTTGGAGGATACCTTGATTGCTATTGCTCCCTTGACTTCGAGGCTGGTTTCATTGATGAAGTGTAGCAATTCTTGGCCTCCTGCTGATCACTATCAATCTTCACTATTCCCCAAGGACTAGGGAGCTTCACACATTGATGGTAGGTAGATGGGACTGCTTTCATATCGTGTATCCAAGGCCTGCCAAGGATAACATTACAACAAGATAAACAGTCAATAACACAAAATTTTTGATAAGAGTGTAGGCCTTCAATGTATATTGGGAGTTTAATGTCCCCCAGGGTATTCTTGATTTCGCCACTAAATCCCACAAGCACGGAGGATCTTGGTACGATATCTGATTCAGGAATACCCATCTTCTTTAGAACATCCAGCTGGATAATGTTCACTGAACTCCCTCCGTCTATAAGGATCCTGCGAACAAAATGGTTAGAAATGAAAAGAGTAATAACTAAACCATCGTGATGAGGATCCTGGATATCAACACGATCATCCTCATCAAAGGTTATGACTTTTCCTTCGGAGACACTTGATGTTCGAACCGGTCTTTCTCCATTATCCATTTTAGTTTCCTTTGCATGCCTTTTAGCTGCTGAGAAGGATGTGCCACAGATGTCCGATCCTCCAGAAATAAAGTTTATCACTTGTGCATCTGCTGGAGGGGCTGGAGCCTTCTCAGGGATCCTTTCAGGATCCTGAGTCCTTGACTTTTTTCTTCCCAACAATTCCTTTAAATGCCCTTTGCTCAACAAGTATCCAATTTCCTTTCTTAGTGCAATGCATTCTTCTGTGAGATGCCCAAAATCTTCATGATATGCACACCACTTAGATTTATCCTTAGTTGCAGCTGGCCTATCATTTTTTCTCGGCCATCTAGCTTTATCACCTAGGTTCTGCATAGCAAGGATTAATTCATTGTTATCAACACAAAAACAATATTCAGAAATTGGAGGATAATCTTCATCATCCTCTTCTTGATCAATGGAATGCACGTCCTGGTTATCAGATCTGTTATAGGATTTGAACTTGTTGTTCCTGAATGTGGATCCTTGCTTATCCTGCTTTGAGGATCCTGCTAACCTCTCCTGGATCCTCTTATCGTCCTCTAGCCGGATGAACCTAAGTGCTCGTGTTCTTACCTCATCTAAGTTCCTGCATGGTGTCATAACAAGATCATCATAGAACAATGAATCCCTAAGCAATCCCATTTTGAAGGCCTCAACAGCCGTGACTATATCTAAGTTGGGAATGTCTAAGGATTCTTTACTGAATTTGGTAATGTAATCCCTTAATGATTCATTATGACCCTGTGTTATCCTATATAAATCACTAGTTAATCGTTCAAATTTTCTACTACAAGAAAATTGATTATTAAACAAGTTAACTAGGTTAGCAAATGAGGTAATAGAATAGGGAGGAAGACTTAGCAGCCATTTGAGAGCTGATCCAGTAAGAGTGGATCCGAATCCCTTGCACAGGCATGCTTCCTTTAACCTTTCTGGAATTGGATTGATCTCCATCCTCTCCCTGTAGTGTGCTATGTGTTCCTCAGGATCTGTCGAACCATCATACAGCTTCATTGTTGGCACATGGAATCTCTTGGGTATCTCAGCATCACAGATTGGTGGTGCAAAACGAGATATCTTGTGGCTCCCATCTGCAATCTCTGGGATAGGTTTGACCACTCCTGGAACACTTGATATCATATCCTTTAACTTTTGCAATTCTCTGGCCATGGCATGATTGATACCTGGATCCTGCATAAGACCATGGTTAGTAGTATAAGAATTATTAAAAGTGTTACCTCCCATCGGATTCAGATTAGGAAGATTGGATGTTAATCCATATTGTTGAAGCTCTGGAATGATCGAGGGACCAGTAGAAGTATTGGTCTGCATTGGAATAAAATCTCCCTGATGGACATCTGAACTTCCTGTTTGCAAACTCCTCAAGGATCCTGGCATCTGGAAGGATCCCTGAAACTGAGACGATCCTGGAACGAAGGAGGATCCTTGAACCTGGGATGATCCTGGAACGAAGGAGGATCCTTGAACCTGGGATGATCCTGGAACGAAGGAGGATCCTTGAACCTGGGATGATCCTGGAACGAAGGAGGATCCTTGAACCTGGGATGATCCTGGAACGAAGGAGGATCCTTGAATCTGCTGCAATCCTGAATACCCTCCTGAATTCGTGAGGGATCCTATATGCTGAGGATAGGTTCCCGCTGGATGGAAATATGAGCCTGATGCCTGGGTCATTGTTGTTGTTCCATAGTGCACTCCTTTTGGTCCACCCACATATTGAATGTCTGGAACCACTGATGGCTGAGAAGTAATCACTGGAGTATCAAAATTCAAGGATTTTGGCACCAGTGGGGAATGATCCTCTGCTGTTGTCTTTTGTTTCTTGAGATCTCCGATTTCTTTGAGAATCCTCTCCTTGGTCTTATCCTGTTGCCGTATCTGATCCTTCATCTGCAAAATCAAAGTAAACATGTCACTAGTAGTGGGAGTGTAAGAAGCAGAAGAAGTTGGAGGTTTTGAGAAAATGGGAGTTGGTTTCTTCGCAGCATTCTCAGCATTCTTCTGGGATCCAGAAGGTGGTGGAGGCAAAGGAGGGACGCCTTGTGAAGAAGTGGATGATGGCATCAAATTTGAAGCATTCTTCGCTGAGGAAGCCATTAGCTTGGTTGTAGTGAACCGGAATGAGCACAGAAATGCGTATTTTTCTAAGGACAAAGCACCAATTGCCCCACGGTGGGCGCCAAACTGTTTTGGTCAAAAAAATCAGATGAGGATATTGCAACCAAACTCTCGATTACGGGGTATGATGCTTGAAATGTAGAACAATGATGAGGATCACTTTAGTGTAAAATCGCACAAACAACACAAGGGTTTATACGGGGAAAAAGCCCTTGATCAAGAGTTGATCTCCGGCACAAAAAACCCCGGGTGATGGAAACTACCGATCACCAAGTTCAAATAAATCAATAAATGTTTACAACTTCGGATAGTAACGAGCTAGGTACAAGGATCACTATCGTGAAATGTGTATAAGTGAGTGAAAATGAATGAATGTTCGTCGAGAGCTTCAAGTGCACGAGTATACGAGTGTGTGTAGCTGCAAAAATGGCTAAGTGTTTCTCTACTAGCTCGTTACCCCTTTTAAATTAGAAATAATCTACTCTAACTAACTGTCCGACTTTCGTGCCAAGCTTCCACGTTCTCCACAACGTCCATTTTTAGCCAAGCACGTGCGGGATAGTTCAGGAATATTCTCCAGGAATGTCGCCAAGACTTGGTCCGACTTGTTACTCCTGCAAAACAATACGAAACAGAAGTGAACAATTGTTAGTATGAGGATCCTTAAGGTGATCCATGATCCTGATCCTGAAGCTCTTCTGAGGATCACTATCTGTCACAGAAGTAAGGATCACTAAAGAGGATAATAGCTAAGGATCACGGGTCATTTAGAAATCCACCCCTAACAATTGGTATGAAGTCTCCTTGATGAACGTCCGAGCTCTGAGGCTGCATACTTCTCAAGAATCCTTGATCCTGAAGGACGTTGGATTCTTGAAGTTGAGATGATCCTTGAACCTGAAAGGATCCTGGAACCAGAGAGGATCCTGGGACAAGGGAGGATCCTTGGACCGGGAAGGATCCTTGGACCTGGGAGGATCCCTGGGCCTGGGAGGATCCCTGGGCCTGGGAGGATCCCTGGGCCTGGGAGGATCCCTGGGCCTGGGAGTATCCTTGGACCTGGGAGGATTCCTGGACCTGGGAGGATCCTTGGACCTGGGAGGATCCTTGAACTGCATGCATTCCCAAATATCCTCCTGACGTGAAGTATCCCTGATGCTGAGAAGAGGATCCTGATGGTTGAGAAGAGAATCCTTGAGGCTGGAAGTGAGAGCCAAAATTCCTGGACCTGGGAGGATCCTTGGACCTGGGAGGATCCTTGAACTGCATGCATTCACCCAAGTACTGCACGTCCGGAACTGCTGAGTGTTGGGAAGTTATGACTGGAGTGTCGAAGTTCAGCGATCTTGGCATCAGAGGGGAGTGATCCTCCACTGATTTCTTCTGTTTCTTGATCTCATCGATCTCCCGGAGGATCCTTTCGTTGGTTTTGTCCTGCTCTTGTGTATGATTCCTCATCTGCAAAATCAGAGCATAAAGATCATTAGTAGTAGGATTAGTTGAAACAGAAGAAGTTGGTGGTTTTGTGAAAATGGGGGTTTGTTTCTTCGCAGCATTCTCAGCATTCTTCTGGGATACAGAAGGTGGTGGAGGCAAAGGAGGAATGCCTTGTGAAGAACTGAATGACGGCATTAAGTTTGAAGTGTTCTTCGCTGAAGAAGCCATCTGCCTGGTTGTTATGAACCGAAATGACCACAAAGATATGAATCTTCTTAGGAATGAAGCACCAATGGCCCCACGGTGGGCGCCAAACTGTTTTGGTCAAAAATCAAGCAATGATAATGCAACCAAACTTTCTGTTGTGAGGTATGATGCTTGAATTGATGAACAACAATAAGGATCACTATGAAATGTAATAAACAAGTGGCACGAAGATTTATACAAGGAAAAAGCCCTTGATCAATGAATGATCTCCGGCATAAAAAACCTCGGGTGATGGAAACTACCGATCACCAACTCAAATTAAACAACAAATGTGTTACAACTTTGGATGATAGCGAGCTAATTACAAGGATCACTCTAGTGTAACGTGCAAAAGGTGTATGAAAAGTGTATGAAATTGCTAAGCGAATTGCCGAGAGCTGGTGAGAGCAGTTGTTAGTGTGTGTGTAGCTAAAAATAGCCAAGTGTTTTCTATTTAGCTCGCTACCCCTTTTAAAAATGGAAAATATCTAAGCTAACAAACATTCCGCAATTCATGCAAGTCCCCCACGAACTCCATAACGTCCACTTTCAGGTAAGCACGTGCGGAATTAGTCATGGAATATGCTCCAGGAATATCGCCAAGACCAAGTCCAAGCTGGTACTCCTGCAAAACAACATCATATTCAAAGTAGACAACTGTTAGTATAAGGATCCTTAAGATGATCCATGATCCTGATCCTGCAATACTTCTGAGGATCACCAATTCTAACAGAAGTGAGGATCACGAAACCCAACAGTAATTGAGGATCACTGATCATTTGAAAATCCTCCCCTAACACTTGCTATGACTGACTACTTTTCCAAATGGATAGAAGCTGAAGCCTTTGCACAAGTCAGAGAAAAGGAAGTGATATCCTTTATTAAAAGAAACATTATTACCAGATTTGGTATTCCTTCTGAAATTGTTTGTGATAATGGATCCCAATTTATTGGGAGTAGAACTACTAACTTTTGTGACAGTTGGGGGATTAAGATGATAACATCAACACCAGTCCACCCACAAGCTAATGGTCAAGCAGAATCATCTAACAAGATTATCATCAACAACTTGAAGAAGAAGCTTGGATCCAAGAAAGGAAAATGGGCAGAAGAGCTACCTTATGTGTTATGGGCTGATAGAACAACTCCCAAGAATGCTACTAGTCAAACTCCGTTTTCTTTAGTATTTGGAGCTGAATCTGTGATCCCTACAGAAATGGTTATCCCTACTGCAAGAACAAGCATCCGTGATCCTGAAAGAAATGCTGAAAACTTGGTTCAAGATTTGGATACCATAGAAGAACTTAGGGATTTAGAAGGATAAGATTGGCTAGTTGTCAACAAAGGTTGGCTGGAGCATATAACAAGAATGTCAGGATCAGAAAATTTCAAGTTGGTGATATGGTATTGAGGAAAGCATTCCAAAATACAACAAATCCTGCTAATGGCAAGTTGGCATCAAAGTGGAAAGGCCCTTATCTGATTGAAGCTGAGGTAGGAAAGGGGGCATATCGTTTACTAACAATGGAGGGTGATCTATTACCAAGAGCTTGGAATGCTGTCCATTTAAAGAGATACTTCATGTAGGAAGGATCCAGGATCCTTGGTCATTCGCATATCTGATGCACATTAAGGATCCTTAGAGGATTTATGATCCTCATCATGGTAATGATTTGATTCTTTTTATTTATCTAATCCTTTAATTTACTTGATTACAAGGTGAAGGGTCTAGGGTCCTTTATCCTTTTTCACTAAATTCTCAGTTTTTCAGAAGTTAGCACATCTTCGACAAAGGATCAAGTATCCACTAAAATCTCCTAAGTCTTTGGGTTTATCCCCAGTTTTTGGGCTTGTCCCCAGTTTAAGGTATCTATTACCTCCTACGAATCAGGTTCTTACACCTTCGCCAGTTGCGCACGATTATCCTAGTGCAGTTAAAGGCAATGGGACCAGTACCCGCTTTAGGGGCTGACAATTTCATTGTACTGGCTGTATTTAGGATCCTAAGTATAATGGTAGATGTACCATGCATCCGTTCCTAAGGTTTCTAACGTTTTTACGTTAGCTAAGGTTTTGGCATTTTCATGTCACTAAGTTTGGATAGTTGCCAGTTTGGGCCATACTCCAGTTTACTGTCCCCAGTTTTTGGGCTTGTCCCCAGATTGTTGGGCTTGTCCCCAGATACTAACATCTTCTTTTACAATTAGCTTAGTCCCAAGTTATATCTTATTTCAGGTTTCCAGAGCTAAATAGTTAAGGATCCAGGATCCTAACTTTATACCAGGTTTTATCTTTTGATTGCCACAATTATATGTATTAAGGATATAGGATCCTAACTTGGATTCTTTGGTATGATCCTTTTTTACTCTAACTTCATTCTTGGTTTATCAATCATACCCTTGTTCTTTGACAACAGAATATATGATCCTAAATCATTTCATTTTTCAAACTTTTTGATTAAAGGATATTTGATCCTTGATCATATCCTAAATTCTTTCACATAAACTAATTTTTATACTTATAAATTATGAAACAGTGTGACAGCAATTGATAAGTAAATATACACAAAATGAACAACACCAAGATAGCCAAAAGTTAAAAGTTTTATTTATTTATCATAATCAACCCTTTAAAGGTTGTCAAAATTGCCTACCCAAACATCTACCAGCAATACGTGGCCTGCCCGTTTGGGTAGGCAAAGGGTGTCCATATTCATAAGGTTCATTGAGTGCAGGAAATCAAAAGATGAAGGGCATCAAAGGCTTCATCCTCCATAAACAGAAGGACTCATCCACCTTTGCTACCCCTCTATTTTCCAAAGGATCTGTGATCCTTAACCCTAAAAACTATTGCTCAGTTACAGACCATAATTGTTTGAAATAAAAACATCACCAAATAAAAACCATAAAAAATGGGCTCCGGCTACGTCTAGAAATGTCCATCATCGCCCATTGATGCAGCCTACACCTTCGCTGCCTCCACCACCTTTTCACCATCACCTTTTCCATCACTACCTGCTGCCTCCTCAGGATCCTTCAATCCGCCGCCCCCGGCTTCAAGAGATGCTGCCTCTTCTGGTTCATCCTCATCATCAAGCTCAGCCAGCCTTTCTTTCCAAGCCTCCAAGTCCCAGGCAGACCGGTCAAAGGCAGGATCCTCAGCCTCCTTGGCCATCTGCATCTTGATCTTCAGCATGGCTATAGTCGCAGAGAGTTTGGCCCCATCCATGATATCCATTCTGTCCTTTTGGGCCTTCATCTCTACAACCATCAGCTTCTTTTGCATCATTTTGTTCTCCTTCTCCAGCTGAGAGATCTTCTTATCTTTGGCAACTGCAATGGCTTGAAGATCAAGGCATTTCTGCTCACCCTCGGCTACATGCTGGTCTATGAGGATCTGGACTTCGGCGAATTTCTGCAATCAAGGATTTTAGTGTTAAGGATCCTATATCCACAAGAAAAGTGCAAGTTTTAGGATATGAAATCCTTACCTCGAAGACATACTCTTGAACTTGACGTTCCATCAGAGGCAGGCCATCAGCGGGTTCAGCAGTCTTTCTCTTCTTGGCACCCTTGCCCCTAGTGCTCATGCCCTTAGGCTCCGGGATGCTTGGGCTTGCAGCCAGCTCTTTTTTGATGGACTTTGAGGATGCATACTCCTGGAGGTCACCCACGCTGAACCTAGAAGAGGATTTGGAAGACTTGCCGGCACCTATAAGCATGATATGCAGATAAGTATTCATATTCTAATTTTATTTAACATTTATATATACACAAATGTGGATACTTACTTGACATGGTGTAGGAGGTGGATGATCTTTCTTCTGGAACTTTTAACTTGGGTGGAAATGTTCTGATTAGAGGATCCAATTTCCAGAAAGCTTCGATTCTTACCGGAGTGACAGGTGATTCTTGAATGTGAGATAGGCTGATGGCTGCATAAACAAAACAGAAAAGAAGGATTAGTTATCTTCAATAGAAAAGAAGGATTCTTACCGGTTGCCCTGATCTAAGGATCCTATATCCTACCGTCTGTGTTCCACCTTTTGGGAAGTTGGTTCCCATCTGGAATGGAATCCCTCCTCACGAAGAAGAATTGATTCCTCCAGTTTGTGTCATTCTTGGTGGTTTTCAAGATTGGAAGAGGCTTTTGAGGTTTGGACTTGAAAAGATATCGATAGGATCCATGGCTCACAAGGTTGTATAGTTGGCTCAGTTCAGACATCCCTATGTCTATGCCTTCCTGTTATATTATGTGCTCAAGTGTGAATAAAACCCTCCACACCATCGGCATGGCTTGGATGTAGCACAGGCCGATAAGTGTGAAGAAGCTTTGTATAAAAACAGGGAAGGGATAGGTGAACCCTATCTGGAAGGGAGCAGCAGGAAAGGTGATCCATGTATCTGATATGCAATCACTTTTGGTAGAAGAATCGAAAGGCCTAAAGATGGTGCCATCAGGGAAGCATGATCAGAACTGATCAACTCCAGGATTAGTGAATTGACAGAGCTCCATTGAAGGGTTTTTGGTGATACCCTGACTCTTCAATGGGCTATTGTGATCAGGATTTTTGGCAGGTGAGGAATGAAGGTTCATCTTCGCCATTGATTTTGAAGAGCAGAGGATCAGGGATAAGAAATTAGAGAGAAGGGAGAAAGAGAATACCTGCTAAGATCTTCGGATATGGATTTAAAGAAGAGGGTCTCGAGTATAAATGCAGGATTTGATCCTTATCTCTAACCCTATTTATAATGATTGTTGTTGCAGGAAGGTGACTGTCGATGACATCAGCATCGCAACGGCTATATCTATAAGTAACGGCTAGTCCGAATAAAGTTGAAACATGACTATCTAATTAGATATTAATCAGTCATGTTTGGGGGCAATTTTTAGGGATAGAATTTTATAGCTTATGGATCACGGATCCTCAAATGTAGCTTGGATCACGGATCCTCAGTTTAGTTTGAATTAAGGATCCTCAGAAGACGCTGCAAGAATAAGGATCCAGGATCCTCATTATTATCCTAACACTAACAATTGTTTCCATTATTTTTGAACTTGTTTTGCAGGTGTATTCGAATAGGACTTGGTCCAACCGAGATTCTAGGGGAATATGCTTGGTGATTCTGCACGTGCATGAACTCTTCGACCATTATGGTGATCGTGGGAGACTTGCATCATTTGCGGATAGTTACTTAGGCTAGATAATTTCTATTTTTAATGGGGATACAAGCTTGATTTAGAAATTATTATAAGCAACACAACTACACTACACTCGAACTCTCAATAACTCTCTGCGATTACACACTTTTGCACACTAGTGATCCTTGTACCAAGCTTGTTATCATCCCGATTTGTAATCTTTCTTGTTTTAATATAGTTGGTGATCGGTAGTTTCCATCACCCGAGGTTTTTAATGCCGGAGATCATTCATTGATCAAGGGTTTTTTCCTCGTATAAATCCTTGTGTTCACCACTCATTTCATACATTTGTTGTTTATACATTTGATCATTTAACTAAGCATCATACCTCACAAAATTAGATTTGGTTGCATTATCCTTGTGTGATTTTTGACCAAAACAGTATGCAAGTTCATATGGGAGCAGATCATATGCCGTGTTGGCCTGCCGTTGCGAATTATCACATATAACGGCACTAACTTGCAAAATTGGTTCAAAAAACTACACATCGAGCATGCCTTCTCCTCAATGGCACATCCTCAGGGAAATGGCCAAGTTGAAAGTGTAAACAAAAGCATTGTCGATGGCATCAAGGCAAGGCTGGGAATACAAAGTCGAGGTTGGGTTGAAGAGCTTCCTAGTATCCTATGGGCTCACAGAACCATGCCAAAAACCAGCCATGGAGAGACTCCGTTCAGCCTAGTATATGGATCCGAGGCAGTCATACCCGCAATTGGCTTGTCATCTCCAAGAATGCTATCTATCAATGCCATTAACAACGAAGAAGAGCGTCGCATGGATTTTGACCTCTTAGAAGAAAGAAGAGAGATGGTGGCCATCAATGAGACCAGGTACAAAACAAAGCTTGAATTGTCCCAAGTTATTTATAAAAATTCATGTGCCTTGTGCATTTAAATCAATTTTGAAATATTTTCAAATGTGTCAATTATTTGTATTTACCAGTGTAAACTGACGTATTTTCAAAATACTAAATTACAGGTTGCAAGGATACGTAAATAGGCTGGAAGTTGCCTGGTAATGCTAGAAAAGGAATTTGCAACTCCTTTGCATATAGCCAAGTAGTCTGTAATCTCATTTTGTATATTTTCGATCCGCCTGTGGATCTTTATTACAAACGGTCTGTATAATTATTTTTGAACATTTGGACACTTACGTTTGTAATAATATTTTAAACTCTAAGACTTCCGCTGTGTTATCTGTGTTTGCTTGTAATGATACCAATCTACTTCACGATACTCCCCAACCGGGCCCACCAGGCGATGTGTTGATGTCACACCGCAACCTATGGCGGAATCATCGGGGCGCGGCACTGAGCGAAACAGATTGTCCAGAAGAATCCATAACAACTATTAGTTATAATATATTAAAGTTTCATGTCCCATACCACAAACATATAAAATAAAACAGTTATTACAGACATTCTTCTCAAAGACAAATATCCATTCCAACAACTCAGATTTTATTTAGTTTGTTTCTAGACTCTCCTACTCGTTTCCATGAAAGCAAGCAACATCCTAGCATCTCAAACACCTGTCACATACGTTAAAATAGAGGTCAATACACATAGTGTAAAGGTGAGCATACAAGTTTAATAGTAATAATAGAATTCGAAAACGTTTACGCACAACCAGCATGTAACATGTATAATGTGAAGCAAGTAGGTTATCGACAATGAAATATGCACAGACATGACTGCGAGTTGTAGAATGCGCAACACATATCACCACTGTGACATGCGAGAAAAGCCCTTAACAACCCCTGTCCACGACAGGTGCTGAGTCCAAACTATAATACTATCGTTGCTAAGGTGTCAGGTAGGGGTGTGCATAAAACCGAATTAACCAACCCATAACCGAAATAACCGAAAAAACCAAACCGAAAAAACCGAACCGAACGGAAAACCGACGGGTCGGTTTTTAATTTTTTGATAACCGATACTAATGGGTCGGTTATGGTTTTCAACATTTCCATAACCGCCATAATCGAACCGACCCGCTAGTTTGTAAAATAATGGTTAACCGACCCGTATAACCGACCCATATGTATAAACCGATCCGATCTTGTATTATTCAAAATTTGAAATAGAGCCAGGAGCATGAAGGAATACCAAATGACCATTGTGAATTAATTAAAACCAATAGAAAATAACCCTTATTCCAAAATACGCGCCTACTTATTACTATTAGGGTTCCAAACTTTGTCAGCGTCCTTTCAGTTTTAATTTTCCTATCAGTTCCTCCATGACCTAAGAAAGTAAGAAACAGGAGTTCAATTCAAAGAAATACTTCCAGTTCAGAGTTCCAGCTTCCAGGTATTATTCTCGTTTACGTGTTCTCGACTTATTCTGTTCTCGACTGATCCAAACGATTCTGATTGTTCTTGACTGATTCTCGTTCTTGTTTACAAATTCGTTTACAAATGTGTTGACTGATTCTCCTCTGATTGTTCTCGTTTGTGTTGACTGCATATTGCACCTTTACGTTTATGATTCTCTTCTGATTCTTGTATGACTGATTGTTCTCGTTTGTGTTGACTGAATCTCCTCTGATTGTTCTCGTTTGTGTTGACTGAATCTCCTCTGATTCTTGTATGACTGATTGTTCTCGTTTATGATCTCCTCTGATTACGTATAAAACAAATGTGTATATACATCGCTACTTAGAGCCTTAGACTATAAAGTTGTATGATTAGTTTATTATTCAATATTAATTGTTTATGTTTATGTTCTAGTTGTATGCTTAGAGCCTTAGACTATAAAGTTGTATATACATCGCTGCTTAGAAGTCTATATTTTCTGTTTAAGATTAGTTTATTATTCAATATTAACATTTAACTGTTTATGTTTAGCTGTGTATATTCAATATTTAAAGTTGTATGATTAGTTTATTATTCAATATTAACTGTTTATGTTTAGCTGTGTATATTCACTATTTAAAGTTGTATGGTTAGTTTATTTTTCTGTTTATATTTTCTCATAATCTTATCATTCATTATTTAACTTTTTTGTCAATTTAGAAGTCTATTTAATCTTGACTTACAAATGTAGATGGAAACACCTGGTAGCGAAACACCAGTTGTTACTCTTGATGAAGAAACCCCTAACGAGCCGGCTGTTAATGTTGAAGAAACTCAAGAAAGTCAAGAAAGCGTAGATCAAAAGAAAGAAGGTAGAGCTAAAAAATCTTGGGTATGGAACCATTTTGTTGAAGATAAGGATTCAGGTAAATCCAAATGTTCTTATTGTAACTCCTTACTAGCGTCCGGTTCTAAAAAGAATGGCACAAGTTCTTTAGGTCATCATTTAAAGTTTGTTCGCTCAAAGTCTCCGATTTACAAGAGAGTAGATAAGAAACAATCAGTCTTGAGTTTTAAGACTAAAAATTCTGGTGAAAGTAGTAGCTTGGCTTCTTATAAATTTAGCCAAGAAGAGTGTAGAATTCTACTTGCTCGAATGTGCATCAAAGATAACCAGCCCTTTAGTATAGTAGAAGATGAGGGATTTAGGGAATATTCATGGGGATTAAACCCGATGTTTAAGTTTCCATCTAGATGGACCGTGGCTAGAGATTGTTGGTCAATATTTAGAGAGGAGAAGAAAAAACTGAAGGATACTTTAAAGGATCAAACTGTATCACTCACTACAGACACATGGACATCTGTTCATAACTTTAATTATATGTGCCTTACTGCACATTGGGTTGATGATGATTGGGTTCTAAGGAAGAAAATAATAAACTTTTGCCAAGTTCCAAATCACAAGGGTGAGACCATTGGAAAGTTTGTTTATAAATGTTTACAAGAATGGGGTATTGATAGAATTCTTACGATCACTGTTGATAATGCTTCATCAAATGATGGGGCAATTAGATATCTGAAAAAAATGCTTAAGGGGCCCCATGCTATTTTAGATTGCAAATATTTGCATTTGAGATGTAATGCCCATATAATTAATCTTGTCGTCAAGGATGGTCTAGAAGAACAAATCGATTCCATATATAGGATTCGTAAAGCTGTAAGGTTTTTGAGATCTTTTTCTTAGCGATTTCTAAATTTCCAAGAAAGTGTGGAGAAAGAAAAGATCAAATGCAAGAGGAAACCATGTTTAGATGTTGAAACGAGGTGGAATTCGACATTCTTAATGTTGGAGACGGTACTTATTTATGAAAAAGCGTTTGATAGGTATTATATTCTTTTAATAATTATATGTATTTTCTTTTTATTTTTTCCATCTATTACCACTAGTCTAACATGCTTATTTTTTCATAGACTTCAAGATGTTAATTTCAGTTATAGATCCTACTTCCGCTCAGAAGATGATGATGACGAGGGAAGTACGAGAAAGAGAAAGAAGAGTGAAAAAATTTTAGGGGCACCTAATTCATCGGATTGGGAGAAAGCATGGTATTATAGTGATTATTTTATTTCTATTGTTGCGTTCTATAGTGATATGTTTTTTTTTTTCATGATAGGTTATTTATGGAGTTTTTGAGAATATTTTCTAATGTGACTAAAAAAATTCAGGTTCTAAGTATGTGACGGCTAATTTATTGTTTGGTGAGCTATGTACAATGCATGCCACAATAGCAAAGATGTCATTAAGTAGTAATGAGGTTGAGAAAAAGATGGCCGAATCAATGAGAGCAAAATATGAAAAATATTGGGAAAATTTGGCCAAAATGAATCTATTATTGTCTGTGGCATTAGTTTTAGACCCTAGGAATAAAATGCATTATCTCAATTATTGTTTAGAGCTCATACATGGTGAGGACTCTAAGGAAGGTAAAGAAATTGAGGATAAAGTTGACAAAGCATTGGTAGAGTTGTTTAATGCTTATAAGATAAAAATTGATAAATCGAATGAGAAAAAAGATACATTTTCATCTTCTAGCTCGGTTGATGGTGAAAGGATTGTTGATTTAGAGGAGGGTTATTTGAAATATTTGGAGAAAAAATGCGGAAGAGGGGCTAATACTAGTGAACTTGATGTATATTTGCGTGATGGAACTGAGAAAATGGTAAAAGGAGATGATACATTTGATGTGTTAAGTTGATGGAAGTTAAATTCAAAGAAATTTTCGGTTCTTTCTCAACTTGCTAGACATGTTTTAGGGATGTCAATCTCAACCGTGGCATCTGAGTCCGCTTTTAGTACCAGTGGGCGTGTCATAGATACTTATAGAAGCTCTCTTACGCCAAAAACCGCCGAGACTTTAATTTGTTCACAAGATTGGATACGACGTTTACCAAAGGATTTACAAAATACTCACGTTCATGGAGTACAATTACAAGACTTGGTTGACAACTTAGAGAAAATAGAACAAGGTAATAATGCACTTATTTTTACTTTATTATTTATTTTTACTTGATATTAAAGCATAATTACATATGTTTTTTTAGATTTGTCACCGAAAAAGAGAACAATTAAAGACACTTTCATTGGAGACGAAGATTGGGATTAAACTTCCACCATGTAGTATTTGGTGTTTTTGGGTAAAACTTTGTTTGAGTTTATGGATTATGTCATTTTGGTTGAACATGGATTATGTCATTTTGGTTGAACATTCGTTTGAATTTATGGATATCATTTTGGTTGAATTTATTATATATCGTTTTATTCGGTGATTAAAGGTATTAATATTTATAGATAATATTGTTTTGAGCTAAATTTTGCTACGCCCAAGTTCATGGTTAACCGACCCATAACCGACCACCATAACCACCAAAACTGCCATAACCGAAACCGCCATAACCATCGGTTATGGTTATGACTTTTCAATAACCGATATCTCGGTTATGGTTATGGTTATGACCCAAAACCGACCCAAACCGAACCATGCACACCCCTAGTGTCAGGCAACAATCACTGTGTAAACATAACATACAAGCATTCATCGAGTAACACGTATAACATGCAGTAACAGTTAGCGTATAAAAGTGTTTGTGTTGTGTGTTCGATGTGATTTGATATAAGTAACGTATGTAACACCCAAAAGTGCTCAAAGCAAAAAGGGTTCGAGTATACTCACAGATCGTGTTTAGTAAATAAACACTCTCTTGGATTGAAGGGAGCACTGAGGGATTAGCCTGAACAGTTAACGATAGCATAAGCGAATGAACGGTGCGTTTAAACGGTGAAGTGGAACAAAGTGACGAATGGTCATCCGATCGGATGACAATCCGAACGGATGGTCACTCGATCGGATGTCAATCCGTTCGGATGGTCATCCGTTTGGATGGCCATTCGGTCGGATTGACATTCGTTTGGGATGGATGCGTTTGTGTATGATGTGACTTTGAAGTTTTCGTTGTAGCATTTTGAAAACAGAGAAGTATCTCTACCTTTCAGGTCACCCGGTCGAAAGGTCGTTTGATCGAATGGCGATCCGATCGGCGAGACATTTCTAGTGAGAACAAGTTCATAGCAGGATTGTCATTCGATCGGATGGTCTTCCGATCGGATGGCAATCCGTTAGGAACTGGTGATCTTGAAAATTGTGAAAAATGTTAAGTGTGGAAACCAAGTTCAATCCGATCGGATATCGGACGGCAATCCGATCAGACGGAAATCCGTCCCACGATCCGATAGTTTTGAAACTTGTTAAGTTTTGAAAGTTTTGCGGTTTGTTCGAGACGGTATGACAACGTATTGAACAACAGGAACCCCACCAAGCCCAGACCATCGGATCGGATGGGAATCACCCCAGTCGACCAGTTGGCTGTTCGTGATGGTTCGTTCGTGTTCAACCCGAAGTCGGTTGTCTCCTTGATAGGAACCAAATCTCAAACCGACACTTCACTAGTAACGAGTAGAAGGCCTGAACGAGCTCCGATTCTATCGGTTTGAAGGCATTGAGTGTAAAAGAGTTGAAAGAAAGTTGTGAAACCATCTTTCAATCAATCTTCTTATGAAAATATTTAGATCTATGCGAAAATAGTGTTAAAACATGTGGAAACCATGAAGATCTGAGTTGTTCTTGGTGGAATGAGGCCAAAACTTGAAGTTCATAAGAACCCCATGATGACATCATCCTAGAACACCTCAAATCCGCTGATTTCACGGTTAAAAGTGAAGATTCAAAGGTGAAAAAGATGAAGAAGTGTGTGTAGATCGTAGAAGTACAAGATTTGAGTGGAAAACTTACAAGAATCGCGAGAAATCGAGAGAAAAGAGGGCTTGAGCGTGCTGTTCAAACGAGAGAGCTGTCACATCACTTTGGTGATGTGACAGGGGGTATTTATAGGTTTCCAAAAGAAAAAAGGGGAGCACAGGTGACGGATCTAATGGCGCTTCGATCGGATGGCCATCCGATCGGATGGCCATCCGATCGGATGGCCATCCGATCGATTGGCTCCAGCGAGTTACGTTTCGATGTTTCATTTTGCGTGTTGAGCGTTGCGATGCGTTTCGAGTGAGCGATGCGATAGTATTACCCATTAGTTACACAAATAGCCTAACTACTATATCTAACATACAATCACTATAAATATCTTGCGTTTAGCGTTTGCGATTTAGATTGCGTTGCGATAGAATTGCGATTGTGATTAAACACCTCAACATAAACATAACATGCACAAGTAACACATAATAGCACACACACGTAAAACAATATCCAGAACACGTAATTCAAGTTGCGATAGCAATAGCGATGCGATTAGCGATAAGTCGATTAGCGATTAAACCTCGATTTGTTATAGATACTCCACATAATACAACTAAAGCAAATAATTAATAAGATTCGGTTACAAGTCAAGAAGCACAAATCAGTAATTAAGCAACGAGTGACAGATCGCAATTAGCAATCTTTTCTTCCTTTGACTTTGACTTTGACTTGTACTTTGACTTCAAAAAGCGGGTTGTTACAGTTGAAATATCGGGGTGTGACAAGCTGGTATCACTGAGTAACAATCATAGTCTTTTATTTCACTAAAAAACTTGCCAAGTTACATCAAAAAAGAAGGTAGACGGACAACAAGCCTTAAAATTCCAAAGATTTGCCAACCCTTTTCTGAATTGCAAACCCTAACCTTCCAAAGACAAACCACAGCCCCCTAGGGATGAACAATTTTTGTGGATGACCCATTGGACCCTAGTCAAGAAGTGGATAGCTTCTGGTGCTAGGGAGCCGAAGGTATCAAAAGTAAAAGGGACAAAGACATGTTGGTTCTCCTCGCAAGCTTTAGCGTGCTTATCCACTTTCTTTTATTCCGCTTTTGTAGATGCTTACCCAACTACAAACCCGTTTTCCCTTAAACCAACCAAAGAGGAAACCCCCGTGAGGTCCACACAAGCATGTTTCCCCCCAGCCCAGCCAAAGACGAGCAGATCCGCTGGTCGCATAGTAGATTTCCCTTCCATAGGGTCCATGAGGAAAGTCGCAGGAGCTTCTTTCTTAGCAGAAATCTCAGCTCTTCTCAGGATGTCCCATAAAACATCCCGCAACCAGTCATGCCAATATTTGAACCCAGGTAGCTCTTTACAATGCACTGTGTGCACCCCGTATTTATTTATACAAGCTTTACTACATATCGGGTAAGTTTCATCTTCTGGTTATATAGGGATCATCTACCGGTATTTGAGAATGGCTTTGTATTCTACTGCAGACATGCATTGTCCCAACCCCTCAATTGGGATAACGGTCAAAAAATCCTGAGTATGGGGGCCCTTCAGGCACTCAAACACCGCCTTATGGAGGGGTGACAAATTAATAACTTCTCCCAGACTCTGAGCGATTTTGCTAAACAGACCGTTCGCCAAAGTTTTTTGTGGCTTCGAGGGGGCGGTGTCTTTATTAGAGAAACCGCCAATATCAAAGTTCGGGAGAGAGACATTTAAGCGTTCGAGCGCCTGCTGATAATACGGGTCAAGCCAGACGACCCCACTGTTTCGAATGATATGATCATGTAGTTCCCAAGACTGAGCTCTAGATGCCACAAAGGCATAATCCCCAACATCTCGAGCTGTGAGGAGGCCCAAACCACCTAGACGCATTGACAGAGACGCCAGACGTCACTGGAGGTCACCAAAGAAGGGGCCGCCACACACGACTATGTCTTCTATAGCCTCCCGGGGGCCATCATCGAACCGAGATGCCGCATCCACCTTCAAATAGGGTTGACAAGTCCGCAGCCCAAAAAGTAACTTAGCAACCCCCATGCATGACCTTAGCAGAAGGAGTTCACATTGGGGATACCTAAGGCATGGCAAGAGTTTCATGAGGTCAACCGCCCCCGAGACCCGCCGCCCTGCCAACTCCCCAATAAAGCTAGGATCACGGCTAACAGCCCCACCAAGGAGCTTAACCCCCCTCTCTGGTCTACCAATCCCTCTCGGGAAAAGCTCGTCCTGAACTTTCCGCCCATCGCACGTGGGCAAAAAAATCTTTGTTTTCTTAATGTTAAGGTAAAGCCCCAGAGATGGCCCTTCCTCGTTGATGATGTCTAGGGCCTTAGCAACCTCATAAGCGTTGCCGATAATCATCCCATCATCCAAGTACCAAGCATGAAACGGGAGGTTACAGCGGTCCTGAACCCGGAGAATAAGGGGGTGTAAGGCAAGGGCAAAAAGAAGAAGCCCCAAGGATCTACTTATTGCACCCCGGTAGTAGCCCCATTACACTCGTTACCAACATATAACCTAGCAGGCTGGGCATAAAGGAATTGGGCACACCGATATATTGACGGGCAACGCTGATGAACCTCTTGAAGGAAGGCTGTGTGGTCGACCGAGTTGAAGGCATTGGAGAAGTGCACAGTAAGCAAAGAAAAGGAACCATCTGCATGAAAGGAGTTGAGAAACATGTCGCACTGTGAAGCACCGCCTCTTCCCCATTTGGCGTCCCCACCCCAAATTGAAAGTCCCCCAAGTACTGGGCCATGTCTTTCCCGACTTTCTTCATCGCCACCTTGTAAACTAACCTTCGCCAAATACCCCCCACAGCAATAGGTCGAATTCCTTTATCGGGCTTCAATAAAGGGGTAAGGAGGCCGAGGCAACAAGCTCAGCTAGCACCTTAGGGCAGGATCCCCCAAGCCATAAGTTGACAACTTCAGTAATGCTCGTAAGCAAACCTGAGGAAGTCACCAAGCCCTCCCCACCAATAGCATCTAACAGGTGTTGGGCCCACATCTCGTCCCTACCACAAGACGTCCCTTTAGGGAAGGATCGGATACATTTGAGCACACACTCCCCATCAACAAAAAGAGTGGGTTGGGTCAAAGGGTTGGAAGGCAGCGACGGGGGCGGCACCACTGGGTGTTTATCAATAAGAGCTTTTAAGGTCGAATCACCTAGAGGGGCAACTCTACTAGAGCATAGAACCTTAACCGCAACCGTGAAATGTTCATCCCTGACTTTCCAAAGACATTGCTTAATATTAGGGTCCCTTTCTTTGTCTTCCTCCCTCCTACATTCTCCCCTAAGAGCCCCATCCTCCCCCACGCTGTCCAATAGGGAAGAGACCAAATCATCAAACCCAGACCCATCTTTCCAAACTGCAAGCAAGCGCATGCAAGATGTTACTACACTGCAGAGATTTCATGTTCCTTGATCTTCACTCTTGTCTAGAGGATGATCTGACCACCCTCAAGGTGCAACGCGGTAGCAAAAGCAACTGGACCCAATTCTGAAGAATGTTGTAACACGTGGCAACATGTGATCCATCTATTGAGCTTTTTGAACTCAAATGGGTTTTTCCTCTATAATTGCTCTCTATATATGTATTAATATATAAGTGGGTGTTTATTTTCTATGGGTTAGGTTCATGTGAGAGGCACACTAGGCTAATTGAGAAACTTGAGAATCATTTTGGACCACACATTTTCCTTAAACAAAAATGAAAAAAAAATGCAAAATTTTTTTGGATAAATCGCAACTTTTCATGTCAGGGTTTTTTTAGGGATATATACACATGTGTATATTGTCAATCTTTTAACTATAAATATATGTATATACATGTTTAAAATTGAAAAATAAGTATTGTACATCTATGTTTAAGGGAAAATATATAGTTTCAACTTTGGGATTTAGAGTTTAGTTTTAGTGTTTAGCATTAGTATTAAGGGTTTAGCTTTATGGTTTAGTTTTAGTGTTTAGCATTAATATTTAGGGTTTAGTTTTTAGGTTTTAGCATAGGGTCTAGTCTTAAGGTTTAAGGTTTATATTTAGGGTTTAGCTTTAGGGTTTAAAGTTTTTTTGTTAGTGTTCGACGAGCCGGTTCCAATGTCGATGGAATGAGCTCAATCGAAGTTCGTTTAACCCGATTTCCTACACTTCTTAAGTTAAAGATATATATGTGTGTGTATAATTCAAAATTAACAATATACATATATATTGCAAAAAAAAACGTGCGATTAAAAGTTAAAAAAATGACTTGAGAAAAATGTGTGGTCCAGAATGCTTCTCAAGTTTTTAAATAGGGTGCTTCTCAAGTTTATTACATTAACTTTTTTCTTTTATATTTTTATATGTAAAATTAGTTTTGGATGATCATGGCAAAAACAAAACATAGACCCCTGAGTTAACTGACATTTCTAACGAAGTTAGTGACTTGAACGAAAATTGTAAAAAAAAAAATCGCAAACGTTGGGGACACATGAGGGAAAAAAAATTATTTTGACTAAAATGACATTTTTGACCAAACCTCAAACACTAAAATCGCAATTTACTCATCTACAAATAATAGTACTTCGTAAGTGAGCGTAAGAACGTGATTTTCTTAAAAAGATTGACTTCTTTTAAATTATACCTTTACGCAAGATTCCCAAATCCCAATGGTCATTGTTTTTTAAGGTTCGTTGTAGTAGCTTGGTGCCCTATATCAAGTCACAAAGGGTGTTAACAAACAATTGATTTGACAATGAGGTACTGGTGGAGTGATTGAGGAAAGACTTAGTGTTCCTTGTAACCCAGGTTTGATCCCCACTCTCTTCATTATTTTCTGCGGCATCCAGGTGAAGGGCGAATACGGGTGGCGCCGGTTCGTCTTGGATGGGAGGCAAGGTTTTACCGATTATTTCACTGTCGTGCCTTCGTGCTGGTGGAGATCGGGTTTCCGCGCATCTGGGAGAGCCAAGGGGTTGGCGGCGGTCGAGTAGTCGACTTTGACCACAGCGCCCGATGTCACGGTGATTGGCACACCGTTCCTATTGTTTTTAAGGTTGGTTTTTGGTGCCCTACATCAAGTCACGAAGGGTTGTACTGTTATAAGGGGGCCAAGGGCGGAGCGAGTAGGATACTGGGCATGAAAGAGAGAATCATGGGAGAGTGTGGATTAATTTTACAGCCAACGAAAGGCCTCTATTTGGAAAGGGTGCCAAACGAGTACACATGATCTAATACCGGCTGACGTGACCGTAACGCAAGATTTGACTTTTAAGACACTTGCCATTTTATCATTGAATAAACTTTTTTGTAAAACAAATTTCGATGGCTATTTTGTTAATATTGTTGGTCAGTTTAGTTTTATTGTACCAAATACACGGTATTTAAATAATAACTTTTTTCTAAGGCTACTCGGTATGAGAGGAGGGTAGTCCTCAAAGGATACTCCGCCACATAGAATGGATGTGAGGATGAGGCAAAGAGGATGGACCTAAGGAAATGGAGGATGGGCCTAAAATATATATATATATATATGTGTGTGTGTGTTGTATGTATATGTGTGTGAGAAGGGGGAGGCCCGTCCTCATCGTCTTGGCCAAGACTATCTCAACGACCATGCAGCAAAGGAAATGGTTGTATGGGGCGGCGCAGCCCCACGACGGCCTGGGAACGCCCCCCATGCCGAGAAGCCTAAGAAAATCTCTCATGGATCAACTTGACAACCCCACCACCCAAACATAAATTCAACACAAGTTTCACAAAGATTCCTATGCAGTTAGTATCTCCACCCCATCCGGAAATGGCATAAATTTTAATAGCAAAAACCACTGATAGCTTAGCTCAATGCAAGTTATGCAACAAAAACTAGGTATCACCAATAGAGATTTCAATGGCATACGGGTGGCTAGCTAGTAACAAAATAAGACGAAACATCGCAAAAATATAATATGAACATCTTCTACAAAGCTAAAACATGATTCTTCTAATATATTAAGGTACCCCGAAAGCTGTTCCTCTGCTTAATTATACACATCTTCTTTGCTTAAGAAGTGCTATGACTGGTGCTCTCTGTACAAAATTAAGTGAGAATTACAATCACATTTTCAATTACACAAATAAGAATTATAATCACATTTATCATTTACATAAACAGATCCTTGAAATAGTTAAACGACTTGATACAAATAGAGCCTGACGTTCATGAACATTGACACGATTACTTGGCATGTAGTTTTGAGTAAATTATTTGACTATTACTACCGACAAATAAAAATAATTTCCACAGAATCTTGTGGAGAAAAGGTATCACGTAAACTTATTTGTAATAGGTTAGTAGGTAGGTTTAGAACGAAAGCATGGCAAAGAAAGTACATTTACCTTTCGTTGTAACGTTTCTTCGAACTGCATGCGAAACAGAAGGTATCTTTGAGATGGTAAGTGAGCTTTGTAACCCTTCCAATAGCTGAGGCCACAATAAAATTGAAAATGGTCAGTTTAAAAAGTTATTTACAAAAATGATTAATGTAACGCCTTCTTATAGACAGAGAGACAGATGACAATTAATGCACCGCATGTGTTAAAACAAAAGACTCCTCTCACCCTTGACGTTGGCTGGATTTTACGGTTTGATCTACGAGGCTCGTTAACTTGAGATATTGATGTGTTCTTCACCTCTACTTTAGGTGCTACTTGTAGTTTTCCTCTGTTAAATTGCTCAGATTTAGGCTTTGATGTGAAAGTAAAAGCTTTCTTTGGAGGGGCGCCTTTTGCTGGATCTCTCCTCTTGTTAGAAGACGACCCAACTTGCGTCTGGTTTTGCCGACTTGATGCGTTTTCAACAGAATCCGCATCTGACAGTTCAGAATCACGACTAGTTGTGGTTCTGAAACTAGGAACTGGTGGTTTTCTAGACTTGAGGAGTCTGGATTTGGTTTCAATCGCGTGATTTTCCATGGCATTATTTTTCGATCCACGGGCACCAGGTGGCTTTGAAAACTTTAATGAACCATTTGTCGTATTGTTTTTGTTGCTTTTGTCGCTTCTGCCATCAACGTATTGTGTGCTGACCGCCATAAATTTCTGTTTCTTTCCAGGTTTAGGGACACCAAAAACGACCCTCGCCTTATCCTTCTGGATTGTTCTAAGATTGCCGCTAGGTTTGTCGGTGCTTTTACCGACATTGAAACAACTTTCTTTAGCAGATAATATCGGTAATAGTGTTCCTTTTTCTTCATGCATTCCCACCTCTGCAATCATTGGCAATTTGTCCTTTCTTGTATCGTTGACAGCAGGACTACCGAGTTTCATTCGTTTTTCCTTTGGTGCCTCGCCCTGTAAAGAAATATACAAACTCGTTAAAACTAAATAGTAAACAAAACATGTTTTAAACAAGAAATTAAGATAAACCTGAGAAGCACGGCCTCCGTTCCATTCAATCCACTTTCTATCCTTCCAGATAAGAGTTGGCCGGACATGCCATGATCGAACAATTGACGTCTCTCCTTGCGCTGCAGCAAAAAGTAGATAAAACAAAGACCATAATAAGTCATAATATTTATAAAGAGTAAAATGCCATTTTCGTCCTTGAGGTTTGGCTAGTTTTGCGATTTTCGTCCCAAGGTTTGTTTTTTCGCATCTGGATCCAAAAGGTTTGAAATTTTGCCATTTTATCCGGCTCGTTAACTCCATCCATTTTTCTCCGTTAAGTCAGGGGGATTTCCGTCTTTTTTTGTTAACTTAAAGAGCAATTTGGTCTTTTTCACTTTATGTACAAGCATTAAACATAATGTACACATACTTTAAATTTAAAAGATAAAATTGCCCTTTAAGTTAACAAAAAAGACGAAAATACCCCTGACCTAACGGAGAAAATGGATGGAGTTAACGAGCCAAATGAAAATGACAGGATTTCAAACCTTTTGGATCCAGATGCAAAAAAAAAAAAAACCTTTGGACGAAAGTTGCAAAACTGGCCAAACCTCAGGGACGAAAATGGCATTTTACTCTATTATAAAACAAAAGATACCAAAAATTTCAACATTGTGCGTCCAGTCAGATAACTTATACAACAACCAAGGAGACTAACACATACCTGGAAATTGAACAGTTAGGAAAGTTACATCGATCTTGTTTGGCTCCACAACAATTCCCTCGCGCCAACTACAAAACGGTTTAAGTTATCATACAACAAAGGTAAAGATATACATACATGTCTCAAACCCAACACATAAACAAAGGAAAGGATAATCACACTAACCAATCTTGCATCCAAACATCAACTCTGTCTCCCTTTGACCAAGCGTAATCCGTGACAGCTGTTCTGCGTCTCTTTCTTGACCCCTCGAACCGCATGGTAGTCATAGGATGAGCAATCCGTATCCCAGGTACCTCCTCGCTGCCTTCTACTTCAAACGCCACCCATTCCTTTGCGTTCTCTGACCCTTCAAAACAATATAACATTGGCGAAAAATCACGATTATGTTATATTCATTATTCAAGTGGCAGATATTAAACATTGATGATATCCAGACGTCTTACCTTCATCTGAAGATTGGATATTAGTGTAACAGACCAACGCCTTTTCATCCTTCAAACTTAATACATTAGCTGCTAACCAGGCACCTTTACACTTACCATTTTCCTTGTATACCTAAAACACAAACAGGTGGAAATGAGCAAGTGAAGTACAAAAAAGTAAGAAAAATTTACACTAGGTTACCTCAACGAGGCAACCCTCCTTAATGTTATGCTCTTCCCAAATTCCTGAAATATGTTGCGGAATGCGGTGTCCAGCATAGGTATGAGGTGATCGTGTATTTGTTGCTGTAGAAACACCAACAGCTTTAGTATCCTCTTCATTGAACACATCAGGAATGTTGGTTTTACCACCCTGGTGCTGCTCATATGCTAACGGTGATATCTTCCAAAAACCTTCGGGACCCGCTTCTGCCAACTTTCTCAAAGCTGATGAATCACTCATCGCAACGATTTTTCCCACTTGTGATACAGCTTCTGCTGCTAATTCAGCAGCCTTCACAATAGCATCCAGATTTTCCGCATGCTTCGAAGCAGCTGAAGCAGCTTCGATTCTCCGCCGAGCAGCTTCTCTGGCAGCAGAGATAATTGAATTAGGATGACTGTCGGTTGTTTCGTGACTTTTGTCCACACTCTTCAAAATAGAAGCAGGAGTAGCTTTGTTGACAACACTCGGATGTGAAACATGACTAAAAGTTTCACTTTTGCCGGATTGGAATACTTCATCCGCCATTAACTTAGCTTGTTCGGCAACATTCGATGCGATTTTAGCAGCCGCTGATGCCATCTTAGCAACAGTAGTAGCAGCGGATAATGAAGACATTAACTTAGCTTCAGCATCTGAAACCACACCAGAATTGTTTTCGCTATCGAGTCCGCTCCATACATCCTGGCAGTTACTGACTTCAGCAGCGGCAAGCAGAGCAGCATTCTCCGCTTGTAGCTTTGACTCCTTGACTTTGCTCAACGTCTCTTCTACAGCTAGAGCATTCTCCACGTTTCGATACCCAGGTGTTGACATGGCAACTGATGTAGGAAACGGAGTACAAAAAGCAGGAGCAGGTACTGAAATCGTCCGATTTTGAGCGAGTAATGAAATCTCAGAAGCTTGTGTTGAAACAGGGGTCTGGTTGACGGACGCACTGGTGGTAACCTTTGTTCTTTTTGTACTTCTTGAGGTACTAGAAGGCTGTCGTGTTTTGGTTGCATTCACATCTGCTTCTTGCACATTAGCCTCTTCAACTTTTCTGTTGCTTTTAGAAGCAGGGGGTGTTGATACAGTAACCGAAGAAGAAAAAATACTAGTAACAACAGGAGTGGTAACTGAATCTGTCTGGTTTTCAACCAGAAATGGAATATGAGGATGAGCACTAGGAGTCATCACAGTACTAACATCAGCAGTAACCTTCTTCCTCTTTCTGCTTTTTGATTCACCGGAAGCGTTTTTCCCATCGGTAGATTGGGAAGAAAACAAAGCACTATGAACAACAGGAACAGAATATGTATGTGGGCCACAACCAGAAAACTTGACAGGTGTCAACTTTACTGCCTCGGTTATGGGTAATCCGGAAAAACGAGCGGCAGTAGAAGCTGGTGAAGAAGCAACGCCCCATTGTCCAAAAAAAGGACTCTGAGATAGCCACAGAGGGTTGGGTGGAGTGTGATAAGTAGGAGGATGTATAGGAGCAAACGGTTGTTGAAAAGCGGCGCTTCTTGACGGGAAACCAACAGAAGATGGGGTAGACATGTTCCAAAGAGGCGACGGAACAGGAATCAATGGACTGACAGCTGGCGGCGGACTACTATGTTTGATTCCTAGATCCGGAGTTCTGTGGCCAAGATCTTTCAAGTCTGAAATGAAAATTCAAACGTTATGGAACCTTCAATACGTGAAAAATGACAACTGATGCAAAGTTTACCTGATCGTGGGGTGTTGGCATGGGATTTCTGACCGTTATCTCTATTCAGACAAGCGTGCCAAGCATCCTTCCATGTCTTTCTTTCAGCATCTGAATATACAATACGATTACTTGTAATTATTTAGATATCGGAATGCCAGCGCAACTTCAAAGACAACTAAGAACGGTAAACTCACCAGACTGTCCAAATGCAGCAATCATGTGGGGCTCTTCAGGCGGCATCCCTGATCTGCAACCACAATTTGACACATTCAGCCAAGAAATTCATAGATATAGAAAAATATATATATATCTAATTTGAGAATACAACAAAAGTATAAAATACCAACTCCAGTATATACAACATACTAAGATGCCTTCCCAAATTATGTAATCATGTGGGGCTCTATTAAACCACATATGCATAATGCATGTACGTGTGATTGGTTCAGAGAATCAAGGTAAAAAGAGTGTTTGACCAACAATTGTTGAACTATCAATAAAACTCTGTTTTTGCTAAATAAAATTTAAAAATTCCTTTTTTCTGTATTAAAAGAGGCCAGTTACTTGGAAACAAACACAGATATACCAATATAAGAGGTAGAGTATAAATAACCATCCCATTAATTATTAAGGCCTGATTCTTGTACCTGCTTGCATGCTACTGATCTCACAGAACAAAAAGATAACATCAACACCAATCTATCTACCAGTATTTGTGTTTGAGAAGTAAAAGTACTCACATCAGTGATCCATATACCAGTATTTGTGCTCGCAGTTGAACTTGTTGATTATCAGTAAAAGGCTGGTGAAATATACAGGTTGCATTATTCAAATCAGGCAGAGGAGATGATTTCTCTTTGGACCCCAACTCTTGAAACTGAATAGCATGACCAGCTGCCACTGCTGCTGGTGATTGTGGGGTGGTTACCGTCAGAGGAGATGATTTCTTTACTCTTCCCTGTCGTATAGTAGGTGTTTCCTTACTTTTCGTCGCACTTTCTTTACCGACTGACTTTCGCCTTGTTTTACGCTCTTTACCTCCTGTAATAACGGTCCCACTTCCAGGTGTTTGAAGAGTAACAGCAGGAGCTTCGTTTGGTTTGTTAGAATCAATACAAGGCACTTCTGTCGTCTACACGGCATGGATTAGCATTTAGCAACGATATCCAAAGTTAAAAGAAACTGAGATTCGAAGGAAAACAAGAAATGAATGTAAAAAGTATTACCGTTGACAAATTAGAAGATTGAGACGCAGGAAATAACTGCAGACCCTTGCATGTTTCTGTAAGTCCAGCAGTTCCACTGACCTCAAAAGTAAAACTATTATCTGTTTTCATATCACTGTTTGAAGAAATTGATTGTTCTTTTCCCTGCACATCTTCTGTTGCCTCTGGAAGCGAGGCAGTTTCGTTAATCGCACCCTCACTGGGCCCCACCCTTGTATTCTGAGAAAGCTCAGTGTTGTTTGTATCTAAAAGAGGAGAAACAGATTGAAGTTTTCCTTCCTCATGCCTCACATGACTATCATCGCATTCTGATATACGCACCACATCTTCTGCCTCTGGAAGTGCGGTATTCTCGATAATGGCACCATCACCGGAGTTTACTCGTGTACTCTGAGAAGGTTCAGTATTGTTTGTATTCAAAAGAGGAGAAACAGATTGAAGTTTATCCATAGAGACAGAACTATCTTCCTTGTGACTATCATCGCCCTCTGAGGTAAGCACCACATCTGGAACTGGAAGTGAGTTATTCTCATTAATGGCAACATCATTGGGTTCAACTCTTGCACTTTGAGATGGTTCAGTATTGTTTGTATATAAAAGAGGAGAAACAGAACTATCTTCCTCGTTCCTCATATGACTATCACATTCTGTGGTAAGCACATTGTCTGTTGCATCTGGAAGTGGGGTATTCTCATTAACAGCACTATCACTGGATTTAACGCTTGTATTTGGAGATAGTTCAGTACTGTTTGTGTTTAAAAGAGGAGAAACAGATTGGAGTTTATCAGTATGACCATAATTGCATTCTGAGGTAAGCGCCACATCTTCTGCGGCCTTTGGAAGTGAGGTATTCTCGTTAATGCCACCCGCGTTGTGTGTTTTTCCTGTACTCCGAGAAAGTTCAGTATCATTTGCGTTTAAAAGAAGAGATACAGATTGAAGTTTATCCTCAGAGACAGAACCATCTTCCTCATGCCTCATATGACCATCATCACATTCTGAGGTAAGCACCACGTCTTCTGTTGCCTCTGGAAGTGTGGTATTCTCATCAATGGCACCCTCACTGGACGTTACTCTTGTATTCTCAGAAAGTTCAGTATTGTTCGTGTCTGATAGAGGAGAAACAGATTGAAGTTTATCCATAGAAACAGAACTATCTTCATCATGCCTCATTTGACTATCATTGCATTCTGAGGTAAGAGCCACGTCTTCTGTTGCCTCCGGAAGTGGGGTATTCTCATTTAAGGCACCCTCACCGGTTGCGTTTAAAACAGAAGAAACAGATTGAAGTTTATCTATATAGACAGAACTATCATTGCATTCTGCGGTAAGAACCATATCTTCTGTTACCTCTGGAAGTGACGTATTCTCACTAATGGCACCCTCACTGGGCTCTACTATTGTACTCTGAGAAAGTTCATCATCGTTTGTGTTTATAAGAGGGGAAACAGATTCAATTTTATCCATAGAGACAGAACCGTCTTTCTCATGCCTCGTATGACTATCATCGTATTCCGAGGTAAGCCCCACATCAGTAGAAGCATGCTGCTCAATTGACATATCAACTGCAAAATCCAGTTTAAGTAATCAGAAACAGAAGCAAATACGCATTTCAACATATATCACCCACTTTTCTATCCATAAAGATCACATCTGATAAACTTAGAGGTGTCTTAGTTCTTACCATGATGCCCTGAGATAGATTCCTGCATACCAGCGCCTGCCTCAACGTTATCACACACTTTTGCTGATGAATCACAAGGGACCGGATCTACAGTCTCTTGTGCTAGATCATTCATGTTTGCATTCATGTTTTCAACAGATGTTTCTAGTACACCGTCCCCGGCACGGTCAGGGGATGCGCCTGTTTCAACCGAGGATAATGAAGCACAAGCTACCATACTACCTACAGCTTTGAGAGACTCATATTCACAGGTTCCGTCACCGACAAATCCTTCTTCCTTTTTCTCCTCATTATAATGGTGAACTGAACTATCAACATTTTCAGAATGTAAGTGAACTCTATCTTTAGTGTCAGAAGATGACACCATATCAGATTTCACAGCGGCAACTGATGATGCAAAAAAAAAATCACAATGAGTTGCACATGGTGTGTGTGTTTATATTTACATCCTACGTTAGAAACTTGAAAGCGAGAGCTGAACAATCCATGATCATAATTTTAATATTCTTGGTTCAGCTCCTTTCATTATACACACACACACACACATATATAGGATTAGGTTCAAGTGTGAACACTAGTGTATTTGCGAACTGAGCCAACTAATCCTGGTCATACACGTGTGTAAATCAATGGCCATTATTTGATGATGAAATACACTAGTGTATTTTACGATTTGATGATGAAATCCTAGCCATACACGTGTGTAAATCAATGGTCAGGATTTGTTCACTCAGTTCGCAAATATATATATATATAGGGTAAGGTTCATGCGAGAACCACCTTTATTGCGAGAACCGCGAGAACAAATGTGAACACAACCTAAAATAGCTAAAAAAAACCTAAATAATTGCACAACTTACAGAACTCCTAATATATATATAGGGGCCAGTTAACGTACAATGTTCCTTAACGTACATTGGGTACGAGATGAAATTACGCACGTTATAAACACACAAAACCCTAATCACACATGTTGAAAAAAACATAAATCACGCAAACATAAACTCGGAACACTTGATTCTCCGGATATCATAAACTCGGAATCTTCATTTAGACTTCACAAACTCGGAATCTTCATTCTTTCACAAACTTGGAATCTTCATTCTTTCAACATGCGTAATTATGTTTTCAACATGCGTAATTTAATCTCGTACCCAATGTACGTTAAGTGACATCGTATTTTACACTTTCAATATATATATATATATATATAGAGAGAGAGAGAGAGAGAGAGAGAAAGTGTATTGTACAATATCCCCTAACGTACAATGCGTACGCAATCAGAATATAACATGCGGATTTTGTACAATTCTTCCGAGTTTGTGGAGTCCGAGTTTATGAACATGCGGATTTAAGACAAGTCTTTCCCGAGTTTGATGAAGTTCCGAGTTTGTGAACATGCGGGTTTGATAGATATACCATGCGGGTTTTCGTCTTTTGAGGTTTATAACATGCGGATTTCTAATCGTGTACGCATCGTACGTTAAGGCCAATTGTACGTTAACTGACCCCTATATATAGGGATTAGTTAATAGTTAAAATGAGAAGAGAACTACCCCTGAGTTGCCAGTACTTCGGAACTCCATGAAAAAAAAGGTTTCTTTCAATTTTTTTCTAAAATATTTTATAAATATGTAACTTTTTCAGAAATAAAAAAAATATCGTATGCGAAAATTTACATCAGTGTAAAAACAATTTACATAAGTGTAACCCGTGCAAAAAAAAATCTACGCTTTTTTAAATTTCATTTACACTAGTGTAAGCGATCAAAAAACTAGTGTAAATGACCGCTCAGCATTTTTTTACAGATTTCTTGTTTAGACATTCATCTATGTTTGTGGAAAAAATGGTTGAAAGGTCACACGGGAAGTAGGATTTCCATCGGAGTTCTCAAGTGTGTGTGTGTGTAGAGAGAGAGAGAAACCTGGTTCAGCCAAAATGGTGATATCAACTTCAGATCCTTGAGTCTTACAGCCTTCGGGAGACAAGACTGATTCAACATTTTGTTGGCTATCAAGTGCAGCAATGTCAATATCAAGAGGCAAACTTGCATTCCCTTCTCCGTAGAAAGTTGAATTACAATCGATACACATACCACCATCTTGCTCAGATGATTGTATCTCATCATTTACCTCCTGTGCTACTGAACCAGAAAGCTTAGCAGCCGGGTTGTGGTCCTTGTTTGAATTCTCGCTGTGAACTTTTGGACTTGCTACAAGATCCGTGTTTTCAGTAATCACTTTAGGTGATGACCACGTGTTTGTCATATCAATACCCACATCATTAACGCTGTTTCCTTCACAAAACAACTCAGACGGGTCACATACACTGTCTGGTTTTTCAGATTCCTCAACATACCGACTCTGTAAATCCAACACCACATTCGATTTTACATAAGCAGGATTCTCTGATTTAGTCTTGTCATCGTCCTTAACAGCAACTGCAGGTGAGTCCTCATGCATAAGATCATTATTAAGTTCAGGTTCTGCAGAAAAAGCAGTGACTGCACACTTGCTATCACGAGAAACTTCAGCACAAGCTTCTGTCATCAGCAAATCACTGTTTGTACAATTTTCATCATTGTTTGTACAATTTTCATCATTGGTTGTACAATTTTCATGTGCAGTTTGACTGCCTATTGAATCATCCATGTTCTCGGTACTACAATCACGCTCATTGCTAGAGGAACACTTTTTCAAATTGCATTCGTTACTTGCATCCAGATTCCCACATTCTATTTTGGAAGTAGAATGTTCTTGCAGATTGTTTTCAGATAATTCAACTACTATATCTCTAGCCTCATGATTTACATCATCACAGATACCATCATCTTTTTCCTCAGATAAATCACATTTGTTACCTATAACATCTGAATCTAAATCTCCACCAGAAACTTTAGCCTCCTCTTGATCCTGAGGCTTATTTAATATCATCGCTTCATGGGCATGATTGTTTCCATCATCTTGCTTCAAATCACGATCCACGTCTGTATCTAAATCACAAGGATCGTCACTTGCATCTATTTCTTCATTCACCAAGGCCCCCACTTCTTTGCTCATCACCCTTGCTTCGTGGGCATGACCGTTTCCATCATCTTGCTTCAAATTAGGATCCATGTCATCACCGACATCCAATTGTTCAGTTACCAAGGCCCCATCTTCTTCCTCGTTTGTTACTATTGCTTCTTGGGTATGATTATTTTCATCCTCTTGCTTCAAATTAGGGTCCGGATTTATAGATACACTACAAGGTTCATCGATAACGTTCGGTTCTTCAGTCGCCAAGGCCCCCTCGTCTTCCTTGTCAGTTACCATAGCTTCTTGGGCATGATTACTTTCTTCGTCTTGCTTCAAATTACGATCCATATTTGTAGGTTCATCACTTGATACGGTCACCAAGGTCCCTTGACCAACTGATTTTAAAAGCATTTCAACGGATTCTGAAGAAGCGGCTTCAGACCATACATTGTCACGTCTAGATTCCACCACACTTGAACTAGTACCACGTGAGTACTCCTCGATCCACTGATTGTCTTCCTGACCTGTGATACCAAGAAAAACCTCGTTCTCAACCAAACTATCGAAGCTTAAATGTCCCCCGTCATCAAAGTCATATGGACGCAAAACAGGAGAGACTGTGGAGCTCCCTTCTTCTGTTAAATCGACATTATGGATACTGAATTCATTGTCATCATAGTCCATTGGTGTATCCCTGCATTTCAACACTTCAACTCAACTCTTTTAGGCACAAGTAATTGTACAACTTATCATTCAGTACATATTACGAAGCCCATATAATCAATATGATAAAAATCAGATCACTTAGAATATCAACACGACCCATTTAGGGGTTTCTTTTTTGTCAAATAGCTATGCCCTACTTTTGAAGCAACAAAATATATGTCTGTCACACACACACATAAAATCCTCTCACTTATCAACAAAAGGCAAGATGAACCGACATTGTAATCCATGATTGTTTTAATAAAGGTTTTCCTAGGGCACTACCCATCTCCCGGTAATTCAAGACTAACATTATACTGTCAAAGAATCTTTTACTTTTAACATGTCTTCGTCACATGCTAGCACCTAACATCAGGCCTCTAATAAAATAAAAAGAAACCGGTTCATTCCATGGTGTCCGAAACCATTGATCACACGTAGTACATCAAGTCAGCTGCTCTACTTTATGTCTAACATTGTGTGTATGCTAAAAATGTGTTTATATCAATAGGCATCCAGCATTCAACAAAATGAAAAATTTTGAATTGTGAATAGATAAACTAGCTACTACAAAAGTGAGGCACAGTGGCACACAATCTGAGAAAAAGCAAAAGCTTCCCAGAAAACAATAAAAAAAGAAAACCATCGAACCTAGTTGTTTTATAACTCATACCATAAACAACTTGGCAACCCCTTAGCTTGTTACTTTACATTTGAATTCTAAGTAAACAACTTGTTCTAAAGGGGCTAGAAAACAGGAAACTAAAAATATTAATCTTTAACATTAGTGCTGGAAGAATATAATCAAACAGCTTGAGAGTCCTTCGACATCCCATACTCCTTTTGTACCGGGACCATTTTAGCAGAAAGCAGCCACGTAACGGCAAAAACTTACAATTCGACATAATAGTTAATCCTCCCGTCTCGCTCAAACTTACGGGCACAAAATACCATGTTAACATATCCTCACACCACACATACAATAGATCAACAGACCGAAAAGCTAGTAATCACACAGGCAAACAGCAATTGCTTTACAACTTCTCTTTCTATACTCTTTCACTACTTAAACAAACACAAGTATCTGAAATACTTGCTAGCATCAAAAATAACTTTTGAACAAGCATTTCTAACATTTTATAAGTTATCACTAAAATTAAAATACCCTAACTTTCTATCATTTTCAAACCTAAATACACAGCAAAATAATGTAAACTGATGAGTAAGTAGATGTGGAAAAGAGAAGGTACTACTACCTCCCTCCATTCAGTGGCGAAATCCTGACCGTTGGATCAATGTTGCTCCAAAAACTCCACTATCGAACAGCCAATACAAACCCTAACTTCTACACGAGATTAGTGCCACACAACTGCTCACTGATTTTGTTCAATAATGTATGATACAATCTGGACGGTTTTGAAGATGAGTGGAAGATGTGTTGAAGAAAACCTAGAGAGAGAAAGTTAGAGAGAGAAAATGTGTGTGAGAGAGGGGGGGTTTCTTTTTCAGTGTTGGAGGTGATGGCGAACGAATCTCATTTTTGAAACTGTGAGGGAAGGGGTGTTTTGGTAAATATGATGGGAACATTTGTGGACACGTGGGTGTATGTGATTGGATGTCGTAACGAAGCGCCCAATGATTTTGTAACAAAAATCGTCACTTGAATTTTGATATTTCAAATGTGTAGAAATACAAAACCCGTCCGTTTGTTAAATTATCATGTGTGTAAATCAACTCTAACAATCTACGTTAAAATAAGCATGAAATGTATTTATATTTTACCCGATTTATTTTTGGAAATTTTACGTTAAAATGTAAATCAGTTTGAATTTATACTCATGTATACATAAATATAAATACGTAAAACTCGATTATAAAGTCTTTAAAAAGTTTATAGGGTTATAAGACTATGGGGTGTGGTTCCCCTTCCCCCATGGCCACATCATCTCCACCTCACCTCCACATCATCACCTTCTTCTTCCTCTTCCCCCAACCCTAGGAAATGGTTTCCCCATCCATCCCCACCAATCTCCATCCAATCAAAGCTAGAGAGAGAGATTCAAGAGAGAGAATGAAGAGAGAGAGCGCTCGGGACAACCGGGAGTGGAGTCCCGAAGGCATCGATTCCCGCTCGGGGGGGGGGGGGGGGGGGGGCTGTGTTCCCGTCGGGGGAGGAGCTCCACCTTAGCTCCCCAATGCCGTCTCCCGAACCACACTCTGGCGCCTAAGTGTTAATGCTGAAATTTGAGAGGTAAAAGTATTAAAAAAACAAAAGACAAAAAGAAAAAAAAATTACTAAAAGACAAAAAAAAAGTTAAAACACGAAAAGCTTCAAGTTCGAGAATTGAATTCAAGACAGATTATTATAGTCTAAAATTTTGAGAATTTATGGACATTTTTATATGTGTTAAAACTCATATAACGTATGAAGAATATTGTCGGGGTATGGCCCGACCCGATCAACTTGGGTCGGTCAAACCGATAAGTTCAAATATCCCATAACTTATTCTAGAATGTTCTAATAGAAGATATGAACAATATAACTAACCGAATCTCTCGAATGTTGGGAAGATCCGCACGATCTTCCAGTCATGGGCCCACCCCATGCAAACGGTGACACCTAATAAGGGGGAAATCATAGATGAACCAAACAGTACAAGTAGATGAAGACATTAAGGTATATTCATTCACTCTCGCCATACCCTTATCATACTTTGTACTCCAACCCATACTTATTCCCACACGATGGTTATAGAAATACCCTCATTCCTGTAACGAGTCCTAACAGTGTTCTCTTTTGCAGATTCGGGTTCAGATCATGGCCAATAGGAGTAAGCATAGTAACATACATTCAACAAATCACGTATAGCATGCAGGAGCGGTTAGCATTTATAAAGTGTTTGCGTTGTGTGTTGTGTTTTGATATAGAATGTATGTAATACCCAAAAGTGTGTTAAACGAAAATGGATTCGAGTATACTCACCGTGTGTGTTTAGCAAGTAAACACAATCTGGATTAGATTGAAGGGAGCGCGTTGAGTTAGCCTGTGCACGGAAACAGAATCATAAGTCTTCCTCATGACTGGACAGAGTGTTAAACGGGTTAAGTGTTCACCTAGCTATCCGAGCGGATGGGTCCCATCTGAACGGATGGCCATCTGAGCTGATGGCCATTCGGACGGATGGCCATTCGAATAGATGGTGGTTGTTTGTGAACCGTTAAAATTTGTAGTTTAGTTAAAAGCGTTTAAACAATGGAAGTTATCAGGGTCAGGTCATCCGAACGGATGGTCATCCGGACGGATGGCCATTCGGGCGGATGAATTGTGGTTGAAGTTTTTGTAAGAATTTTCCAAGTAAAACTTTTTAAGTTAACGGCGACGGCGTGACGACGTGTCAAACAACGGAATATACCAAAACCAGTTCATTCAGTCGGATGGGTCCCGCCCATTCGGACAAACGCGCTGTTCTTGATGAAGATTCATGTTTGACCCGTTAATCGGTCCATCTCTTTGGTTGAAATCAGTTTTCAAGCCGGCTTTCGACTGAGGAACGAGTTTAGAGTCTGATTGAGTCCAGATTCCATCAAACTTTGTGTAAAAACCGAAGAAAAGTTCAAATCAAGTTGAAAAAGTGTGGAAATCTTTCATAACCTAGTTGGAAAGTGTGAAATCCTTTAGATCTGGAACCAATCTTGATTAAATGGCGCTCCACCACAGTCTGCCTATGCAAAACGAGTGGAAACCACCTTCAAGAGGTCCAAATCAGATGATTTCGAGAAAAAGTTTAAGTGTGTGTGTGTGATTTTGATGAAGAAGATGGAGTAGAAGTGATTAGAGATGAAGATTAGTGAAGATTTGAGAGAAAAAAGCTTACAAAAAGGCCTTGAATTGCGACAGAGACTTGGGAGCGGATGAGAGTGCCAAAGTCTCAGAATGAAGGTGTACGGCGGTGTTTATAGAGGAAGGGCGAATGGTTAAGTCGGTGGCGAGGGCATCGTTCGGATGGCTCCATCCGGTCGAATGGTCATCCGGACGGATGGTCATCCGGACGGATGGTCATCCGGACGGATGGTCATCCAGGCGGATGTCCATTCGGACGGAAGGCCATTCGAACGGCCGAGTTGCGCGAGTTAGGTTTCCAACTTTGGTTCGATTGTTAAGTGTTGCGTTGCGTTTAATCGAGTTGCGCGTGAGCGTATAAGCTTTGCGTTGATAACCACATAACATTCAAACAATTAATCACACAAATAACACACATAATATAATTAAATCCGTGTTTCGAGTATGCGTTGCGATAGCGTTTAGTCTAAATAAGCGATGTAAAATACGATAAAATGCGTTTAAGTGATAAGCGTTACAAATAGCGTTGTTGTAACAACCCGACCTTTCGGGTCATTACTCAGATCTGTCATTTATTGCTTAATTGACTTGTACTCTCGAGATCTCGATTATCGCAAAAAGGGTTTAAACAATATTTTAAAACTATGTTCTACAACGCGTTCATAACGCTCATTTCACACACAATTGTCGCATTTTACGCAGTTTACAACGCATACTACTTAAACACATTTTATCGCATATCACATCGCTTGTTTATACTAAACGCTATCGCAACGCAATCACAACGCAACTCGAAACGCAGATTTACTTTTATGCAATTATGTGTTATGTGTATTATTTGTGTGATTACTTATTTAATGTTATGTGGTTATCTCAACGCAACGCATACTCGCAACTCGCTTAAACACAACGCAATGCTTATCGCAATCAAGACCTAGGTTGGAGGCATCGCAATAGATAACAAAGTCGTCGTTTCCATCGGGAAGCGCGAGTACGGGAGCGTTGTAAAGCATACGCTTTAGAGATTGAAAGGCATCCTCTTATTCGGTTCCCCAAACAAAAGTCTTGTCTTTCCATCGGGAACCACGTCGCCTACCTGAAATTCAATCGGTTTTCGTCTTTTGTCGGCATAAGACTTTTGTCTGTCTTGGGCCGCTTTCAAGTGAGCTCGAACCACGTCAATTTTCTCGTTAGTGGCTTGGACAACATCTTTATGGGCCAGTTCTCGCGAACCCACTTCACCCCAACACACCGGGGTCCTACATTTCCTACCATATAGCATCCCATACGGGGCCATGCCAATGCTGGCATGATAGCTGTTGTTATAAGAGAATTCTGCTAACGGCAAATACACATCCCAACTGCCCCCGAAGTCAATAATACACGCCCTCAGCATGTCTTATAGTGTTTGGATTGTTCTCTCATTCTGTCCATCCGTCTGAGGATGGTACGCTGTGCTGATAAAAAGCTTTGTTCCCATCTGTTCTTGGAAATCTCGCCAGAAGTGTGAAGTAAACCGGGTATCCCTGTCCGACACAATAGATACCGGTACCCCATGACGTGCCACTATCTCGTTTATATATACTTCCGACATCTTTTCCGAAGTATAAGTCTCACGTATAGGAATAAAGTGAGCACTATTCGTCAATCTGTCCACGACCACCCATATAGCATCGAATCCTCAGTTCGTCCTGGGTAGTTTGGTCAACAGGTCCATAGTGATATGTTCCCATTTCCAAACTGGGATTTCTAATGGTTGCAGTTTTCCATATGGCTTTTGGTGTTCCGCCTTGACTTGTAAACAAGTCAAGTAGTTCTCTACATACTTTACAACGTTCCTCTTCATTCCGGGCCACCAATAGTTTTGTTTTAGATCGTTATACATCTTGGTTGCACCCGGATGAATAGAATAACGGGATTTATGAGCTTCATCGAGTTAAAGCGTCTTGACTCCACATGAATTTGGGACCCATATTCTTCCGAATCGAGTCTTCAACCCGTTGTTACCATCCGCCAAGTCCTTCAGCTGAGCAACTATCATTTCCCTTTTTAAGTTTTCTTCCTTTATCACCTCGGCTTGTGCTTCTCAGATACGTTCAAGTAAACCCGAGGTTACTACAAGCTGCATCGACCTCACTCGTATTGGGACATAGTCCGATTTCCTGCTCAAGGCATTCGCCACAACATTTGCCCTTCCGGGGTGGTAATGTATTTCGCAGTCGTAGTCTTTTACCGTTTCTAACCATCGCCTTTGTCGCATATTTAACTCCTTCTGTTCGAAGAAGTATTTTAAACTCTTCTGGTCAGCAAATATGGTGCACTATACCTCGTATAAATAGTGCCTCCATATTTTTAACGCAAATACCACCGCTGCCAGTTCGAGATCGTGCGTGGGATATTTCTTTTCATGCACCTTTAATTGCCTCGAGGCATAAGCTATCACTTTGCCTCGTTGCATTAAAACACATCCGAGCCCCGAAAGTGACGCATCTGAATAGACTACCAAACTATAGTACTATCGTTGCTAGAGGTGGTCTAGTGTAACACTGTATAAGCATAGTAACAGGCATTCAACAAATCATGTATAGCATGCAAGAGCGGTTAGTGTTTATAAAGCGTTTGCGTTGTGTGTTGTGTTTTGATATAGAACGTATGTAACACCCAAAAGTGCGTTAAACGAAAATGGGTTCGAGTATGCTCACCGTGTGTGGTTAGTAAGTAAACACAATCTGGATTGGATTGAAGGGAGCGCGTTGAGTTAGCATGTGCACAGAAATAGAAACAGAAGCATAAGTCTTCCTCAGGACTGGACAGAGTGTTGAACGGGTTAAGTGTTCACCTATCTATCCGAGCGGATGGGTCCCATCCGAACGGATGGCCATTCGAATAGATGGTGGTTGTTTGTGAACCGTTAAAATTTGTAGTTTAGTTAAAAGCGTTTAAACAATGGAAGTTGTCAGGGCTAGGTCATCCGAACGGATGGTCATCCGGACGGATGGCCATTCGGGCGGATGATCTGTGGTTGAAGTTTTTGTAAAATTTTCCAAGTAAAGCTTTTTAAGTTAATGGCGATGACGTGATGATGTGTCAAACAATGGAATATACCAAAACCAGTTCATTCGGCCGGATGGGTCCCGCCCATTCGGACAAACGCGCTGTTCTTGATGAAGATTCATGTTTGACCCGTTAATCTGTCCATCTCTTTGGTGGAAATCAGTTTTCAAGTCGGCTTTCAACTGAGGAACGAGTCGAGAGTCTGATTGAGTCCAGATTCCATCAAACTTTGTGTAAAAACCAAAGAAAAGTTCAAATCAAGTTGAAAAAGTGTGGAAATCTTTCATAACCTAGTTGAAAAGTGTGGAATCCTTTAGATCTGGAACCAATCTTGATTAAATGGAACTCCACCATAGTCTGCCTAAGCAAAACGAGTGGAAACCACCTTCAAGAGGTCCAAATCAGATGATTTCGAGAAAAAGTTTAAGTGTGTGTGTGATTTTGATGAAGAAGATGGAGTAGAAGTGATTAGAGATGAAGATTAGCGAAGATTTGAGAGAAAAAGCTTACAAAAAGGCCTTAAATCGCGACAGAGACTTGGGAGCGGATGAGAGTGTCAAAGTCTTAGAATAGAGGTGTACGGTGGTATTTATAGAGGAAGGGCGAAGGGTTAAGTCGGCGGCGAGGGGCAGTGTTTGGATGGCTCCATCCGTTCGGATGGCTCCATCCGTTCGGATGGTCATCCGGACGGATGGTCATCCGGGTGGATGTCCATTCGGACGGAAGGCCATTCGAACGGCCGAGTTGCGCGAGTTAGTTTTCCAACTTTGGTTCGTTTGTTAAGCGTTGTGTTGCGTTTAATCGAGTTGCGAGTGAGCGTAAAAGCGTTGCGTTGATAACCACATAACATTCAAACAATTAATCACACAAATAACACACATAATATAATTAAATCCACGTTTCGAGTCTGCATTGTGATAGCGTTTAGTCTAAATAAGCGATGTAAAATCCGATAAAATGTGTTTAAGTGATAAGCGTTACAAGTAGCTTTGTAATACGCGTTTAAAATGCGTTAAAAAATATAGTTCAACCCATTGCGTTAATCGAATCCCAAGAGTACAAGCGTTTACGAATGAAATGACAGCGACAGGTAACGATCCGAAAGGTCGGGTTGTTACATAGTAGGCCTAGATGATCAATAAATCACTAACATGCATGAGTAATAGTGTAACACCTCGAAAATTTACGTCCAATAATGTCTTGACACGTGTCATAACCTTTGAACGTGTGAAAGAATGTCCTTGAAGGACTAAAGTTGACAAACAATGAAACTGTGTAAATATAAGGGTTCAAAGTGTCAACAATGAATAAATATACTTTACAATAACCCTACATGATGTTTATAACCTTAAACGAATGGATCATGGATCATACGAAACGAATGGTGAAAGAAAGTGAGAGATTACAAACTACGGGGGTTAAATGTGTCAACATGTTAAGATATACCTCTGAGTGACCTTTTAGCAAACCCGAAGCCTTGTAACGATTAAATATGCTCACTAGAATGTACCATAAAAATTTCACCAAGTTTCGTTATCGTATGAGAAAGTTATGATAAAATCCGTGTGTGAGGGTTAGAATCGTCAACATTGAAAATTAGGGCTTTTCGGGTGATCACAAAGTTACCCGAGGACTTAACAAAGATGGTATAAGCTCTAAAGCCCCCATATGTCAATATTGAAGCCTCATAATGCAAGAATTGTAGTGAAAACGACCTTTCGGGGGACCAAGGACCAAATATGCAATAAAAGAAAACATGTTTACCTGATCCGGAGGCCCAAGCGGCCCGCATCAGGATTACCAAAACCGTAGGCGGGCCGCGTCCGACTACCAGTTGCAGAAAAAACAGGCAGCTGCCTGTTAAGCTGTGTAACCGACTTCAATTGCCATTTTGGCATACCATGGGCTTGCTATACTGGTTTTTAGACATTATAGGGCGCATGTAAGGATCCAAGATCATTTATAGCATTATGTGTCAACAATCTAAGGTGATTACAATCACTAGATAAGGCCTCATTTTGACAACTTTGTGTTCATCCATTCCCATTCATCATCTGAACGTTTCTGGAGCATAAGGACCATTCTCAAGCATCCTAAATCGATCATTAGACTTGTGTAAGTATGCTTAATCTTCTCTATTTCAGTTATGCTTAGTTTATAGCCTAGAAATCAAACCGTCGTAACTACGGTTTGACTTAACGATAAAACACAAATGGTCCAGGGTTTTTTCGAATCGAAAGTTGTTATAAGTTGGTAATCATGTGGGCTTTAAACCCTTAAAAGGGCACCCACTGATTCCAATCCTAACTAGGTCGTTTGTCGAGTCAAACGTTGTCCGAAAAAGTCAACAGAAATGGTATTTTCGATTTAACGCATGATTAACGATGTAAAAGGCGTATCACCTATTTTATCATTCTTATAAACTGATAATAAGTATAAAAACTTGTCTACGCTTGTTTGATTCGACAACTTTCTGTTTTGAACCGATTCGGAACCGAAAGACGCAAAAGTTTGACTTTTGCTTTGACCTCAGTTCTGACCCGGTTTTGATAGGTTTAGACATGCCTTAAAGTTCCATTAGGACCTAGTTACATGTGTGTATAACCCTCTGCGTTTATACCACATAAATCCCTAATTGTCCGACGTTTCCGTTAATCGCCTAAATATTGACCGTAATGCCCTTATGACCATAAAACAAGAATTTTGGAAATGTGAAAGTACAATAATCTTAGTTACTGATTATTAAACATGTCTGTAAATTTTCACATCAATCGGAGGTCTAGATTAGGAGTTATGCTTAATGACGTAATTATAGCGATTCTTAGTAATTAAATGACGTCATTAGCGTAAAACCTATCTAAACCCAATTTTCGACACCAAACCTTTTACCCACTGATGTAATATAATATTTTGGGATTTTTGAAGATTTTTAATTATTTTTAAACTGATCATAAGCTAGGATTATCGCCTTAATTCGGTAAATACCGAATATACCCTTTTCGGCCATAAAATGAGTTTTACAAATCCTTTTGATGCCAATCCAATTGCTACTGATTTTAAATATTAAATGGAGTGTTTTGAACCTGTTTAACTGATCAGGAAACTCAGAATCCTATTTTAAACCGTACGTCGCTTAAAACGGCTTTATACGCGTATTATACGCATAGTTAGAGTTTAAAACTATTTTGGCATATAAGACTTATAACCAAATGTTATAACCTGTTAAAATAAACCATTTTACTGATTTAATCAGACCCGGATCATAGAAGATAATTAATTCCTTTTATAATCTTTAAAATGACCAAAATACCCCTACGGGGCTTAATATGAGATTAAACTCGTTTTGGGCATAATGGAAGGTATCCTACTGATACCACAACATATTTAAGGCATGTTAACTTAGGAAACATGTTTAGGACTCTTATGGTTACCCGTTATGCTTCGTACGCGTTCGGTTCGGTTTATGTAACTAGTTTACATAAATTAGCCGAAACGGGTCAAACCTTATCGGTTTTATCTCAAAATCCAGAATGTGTATAATATACCCATATTAAGCAAGTCTTCAAACTTGTCGGGTCTAAATCACATTCTATCCGGTCTTCGCTTAATCGTGCGTACGAACCGTATCTTTAAAACTAACCGGTCTAAGCGTAAGCTTAACTAAAGACCCGTTAGGATTCTAATAGGTTATTGTTAAACCTTCGTTCCAGATTAGGAGAACCGGTAAAAGATACTTGCACTCGCTGATTTTGATTTATACTTGCTCAGGTAAATACTTTTAACTTATTTCCCTATACGGGCTTGGGGTACGGTATATAAAATACCGCTTGGTCGGACATTGAATCTTTAATTGTATGATGGTTAAAGTATTGAGATGTTTCGTTTAAATTGTTTTGTTTGCTTAAAGCCTTTGGGGGTTAATGACCGTGTCCCGGATATCCCTGGCATCATTTTACGAAATGGCCACGACCTTAGCACTCAGGTGTAGGCGTACACCTGTCAGTGTCTCATTTAAATAAAGTGGCGTGTCTATTGATCTTTAACCCGGCTCGATCCGGGCTACTGAACGCATAAGGAACATGTAAATCCTTTACAAGTTTATATATTTAAATAAGCATCCCAAGTTATAAAAATATTATTTGTGCCTTGTGCCTTAAATGCATTTTCTTAAACTCTTTTCAAAATGAGTCGGTTGATTGTATTTACCAGTGTAAACTGACGTATTTTTCTTAAAAAGGTTAAGTGCAGGTACTACGCGTAATAGGCTGGCTTGTCTCCTAGCATCCACAATAAGTCTCGCAAGCTTGGATGTCATAAACTGTTGAACACTGTTTCCTTTTTTTTTTTTGATCTACCTGTGGATTTATATTCGACTACTTGTGATACTTAATATTACAATATCGTTTGGTTGAATTAAATCTATACTTTGCTTCCGCTGTGCATTTAAATATTGTGTTGTTTGACTATTGTGTTGCCAACCACGTCACGATACTCCCCTACCGGGCCCACCGGTGACACGTGGAAATCCAGGGTGTGACAGGTTGGTATCAGAGCCAACGTTGAGTGAATTAAACACTAGCCTTTTATGTTTAATTTCAATGACACAATTGCACATTCCTAAATCTTCGAGTCTAGACAAAGAACTTAGGAATAATCCAAAAGGTTTTTATTTTACTTTTAACTTTGTCCTTTATTTTTCCTTGTTGTTACCTTTGTTTATATGGACAGGTTTAAAAATGCCGCCAAGATTCAGGCGAGGAAGTCGAGGAAAGGAGCCAATGAGCGCCCCTAACGACCACGAGGCCGGGCCTTCGGGCCGGCGAACTCCTTCTTCTACAAGGAGTGCAGATCCACAAGAACCTTGGAGGATTTACGAGGAGCCTTCCAGACGATCTACTTCGTATAGCTCAACGCCTCCATATCACCACTCATATGGGCCTCAGTCCGAGAATGAGCCCAACAATCCGCAACCTTCATACATACCTCTACAACGATCAGCATCGCACCGTTCCTTCGACGACCCTACTCCTGTCTTTCGGGGCCAGTTTAACCCGGCGGACTACCTACCAGAACAAGGGGGTTTTAATCCTCTAGGACCAGAGGATCACTTTTCAGGTGATCAAGCGATGGATATGGACGAGGACACAGATCCCGTCGAGCCTGCAACCGGAACCCCGAACCATCCTGTGGAGATCTCTGATGGTTCGTCTTTTCACGGAACACCATACCAAGGTCCGGATAGTCACCAGGCACGGTTCGAACGGTGTGAGTGGTACTATACACCATCTTACCACTCATCTCCTCACCAGCAGCCGCAACAGCAGCAGCGAGATCCCTCTGAGGATCCACGTTTCGTGGCAGTCACACCACCGCCACCACCGCCGCCAGTTCATCTAGAGCCTCCAGAACCACCAAGACGTAGGAGGACTGGCGCACGGATGTCAGCGCGAGGAAGGGAGTTTCATTTCAGTACCCCTCAACACTCTAGCGGCAGCCACTACCCGCCAATATATGAAGACCCACAAATGGGTGGACCTTCAGTTCCAGTTTCAGAGGTGAATTCGGCACCTATTGCACCGCCATCACCGGGTTTTGGTAACCCTATCCCTGCTTATACTGCTCCAGCAGCATACAACCCATACGGACCGCCAGCATACCATAACTATAACTATGCTGAGGATCCTTACCAAGTAGCAGCAAACTACAATGCCTTTCACCCAGAAGGACCTTATGGAACCCCTTGGGGAATGGGACATACAGCTCGTGGGTATCAAGTACCTGCTCAGCCGCCGCCACAGTACCAGCCACCACGGTTTTCTCCACCAGAGCAGGAGGATCTCCGTCAAAGACTGGGCAGGGTTGAGCGAGACCTCCAGAAAGAGCGTAAGAAGAATGAGGGATTCATGAGTGGTTTGGCAAGTTTGCTGAAGGGAAAGAAGAAACGGGATCGTTAAATCCCAATATGTAATACTGTATTTCCTTGTTTAAATCAAGTCCCTACGTGGACATTTATTTATGTGTGTATGTAGTCCCTGCGCGGACATCTATCTTTGTACGTAGTCCCTGCGAGGACTTGTCTTTATTAGTCCCTGCGTGGACACTTATTTTAGCAAACAGTCCCGACGAGGACTAGTATTGCCGGTATAGCTCCTGCGTGGGCAAGTGTTTCTGTGAAAAGTCCCGTTTAGGGCAAAATGTATTACTTTTAGTTTTAATGGAATGTAAGTTTATAAATTTCATCTTTGCTATGTTATGCATAATTAAATTATATATGAAATAAATAAATCGGAATCATTCCTTTTAAAATCTATCTGCCTATTTTAATTTTAGTTAAGGATCTTAAAGGTATAACCTAGCCTACATGTCATTTTAAGACCTGGCCAAGATGGTAAAACCCGTTAAAAAGATTCAAATCCCTGTTAACATCTGAAAACATGTTAACACTCCTGGCAGACATGATTCGTTAAAAACACACGTGTTATTATTATATATGGATATTTTCAAAGATTCCAAACCCAACTAAATGATCTCTGAATCATGGGTTAAATCATTAATAAATATGATCAGTTCTTTTTACCATCCATTGGTAATAGAATGCCTACGGGCCCTTCTCATTTTCATATGAGACAAAAGACAGTATTAGTCTGTGACCCTGTCTGATAAAGGTAATGAACTTTGTTCAAACCTTCATGCTTTGATTCTCTGAAATCATAGCTTATAATCTAAATTGTCCCCGTGACTAGGCCTTATGTGCTAATAAAACTGTTATTGTTTTATAATTAGGATAAATTATATTAGAAATCCTAAATTAACGTGAGTAATAAATTAACCATATATGGTCTATGTTTACCATGGTTAATAAAGTTGCCATAAAGGACAATTCTATAATAAGCTCACCAATAAATTTTTGTTAATATGTAACAGTTCAAGCAACATGGCCAACTCAAGCGAGGTTAATAGTCACCCTCGGGAAGAGCATGTTAATGCCCGAGTAAATGTAGCAGGTGCAGAATTACAGGCAATGATAGATAATGCCGTTAATCGAGCTATGGGTAGACAGCCCCATGGATCAAGTGGTACCCATACGAGGACCCGATCTGCACCACACTCCAGAACACCCTCCAGGACCCACACTGCCCACAACAGTAATTCTCACCACTCCTCGAATCAAAGGAGTAATCCATCCCAAAGAGTCGTGCTGAACCAAGAACCTCGTAATAGGGGTTGCTCCTATAAGTACTTCGTTTCGTGCAAACCCCGTGATTTCACTGGGGAAAAAGGAGCGGTAGATTGCATGACTTGGATGGACGAAATGGATACGGTCGTGGATATTAGTGGTTGTGATAATAGGGACATTGTGAAATTCGTGTCTCAGTCTTTTAAGGGGGAAGCATTAGCTTGGTGGAGATCTTTGATCCAAGCTACGGGGAAAGTCCCGTTGTACAATATGACCTGGGAACAGTTCATGACACTAATCAAGGAAAATTTCTGCCCTCAACACGAGGTTGAGAGAATTGAATCTGACTTCTTGTCGCTGGTCATGAGGAACCTAGACTGTCAGGCCTACCTTACTAGTTTCAACACTTTGTCAAGGTTGGTTCCATATTTGGTAACTCCGGAGCCAAAACGTATAGCTCGATTCATTGGGGGGTTTGGCCCCGGAGATCAAAGCAAGTGTGAAGGCCTCCAGACCAACTACTTTTCGGTCCGTAGCGGACATATCATTGTCTCTTACCTTGGATGCGGTTAGGCTGAGATCGCAGAGGAACACTGATACTGAAAAGAGGAAGCGTGAGGATGACAACTCACGACGTTCAGACAAGAAGCAGAAGGGAAACAATGACCATAAGAAGGGGTCAGGATTTAGGAAGGATGGTCAGCAGTCGGGTGAAAAACCCAGATGTAAAATCTGCAAGAGACAGCACTTTGGGAAGTGCAGGTATGAATCAAATTCAAATTCACAAATGAAGTCTTTTGCATGTGGGTTGTGCAAGTCCAAGGAACACAAAACCTTGGATTGCAAAAAGATGAAGGATACGACCTGCTACGGTTGCAATGAAAAGGGGCACATCAAGACCAATTGCCCAAAATATGCCAAGAAGCCTGAAGAGGCTAAGAAGACCAATGCTAGGGTCTTCAGGATGGATGTTAAGGAAGCCGTCAAGGACGACAATGTGATAACAGGTACCTTTCTTGTAAATGATGTTTATGCGAGAGTGTTATTTGATTCAGGCGCTGATAAGTCGTTCGTAGATAATAAGTTTTGTGAATTGTTGAATTTACCTGTTAAGACTTTAAGTGTGAAGTATGAGGTGGAACTAGCAGATGGCACTTTAGAAACCGCTTCAACCTTATTAGATGGATGTTTCATATCCATTAAGAACCACTCTTTTCCTTTGTCCCTACTTCCTTTAAAACTAGCTGGTTTTGACATAGTTTTGGGTATGGACTGGTTATCTCATAACCAGGCCCATATTATTTGCAATAAGAAGCAAGTGATGATCAAGACTCCGTCTGGTGAATCACTTACTATCCAAGGAGATACCCAATACGGGCTTCCTGAGCGAATGTCTATGCTCAAATACTCCAAGTGTTTGAAGAAAGGTTGTGTCATCTACATGGCACAAGTGATTATAGATGAGCCGAAGCCCAAGATTGGAGATATTCCCGTCATTTCTGAATACCCGGAAGTATTTCCTGAAGACCTACCTGGTTTGCCACCAGATAGGCAAGTCGAATTCAGAATTGACATTACATTTCCTGGATCAGCACCAGTTGCAAGGGCGCCTTATAGGTTGGCACCAACAGAGATGAAGGAATTGAGAACTCAGCTAGATGAATTACTAGCCAAAGGTTTCATCAAACCTAGTTCGTCTCCTTGGGGAGCACCAGTTTTATTTGTCAAGAAGAAGGATGGATCGATGCGTCTGTGCATCGACTACCGTGAGCTTAATAAGGTCACCATCAAGAATAGGTATCCTTTGCCCAGAATCGACGATCTGTTCGATCAGCTTCAAGGGGCAAGTTTCTTCTCGAAGATTGACTTGAGGTCAGGCTACCATCAATTGAAGGTTAGAGATGAAGACGTGCACAAAACAGCATTTAGGACTCGTTATGGTCATTACGAGTTCCTAGTGATGCCTTTTGGGCTCACTAATGCACCGGCCGCGTTCATGGATCTCATGAATCGCGTTTGCAAGCCGCACTTAGATAAATTCGTCATCGTCTTCATCGACGACATTCTCATCTACTCAAAGAACCAAGCTAACCATGAGAAGCATCTTCACTGCATTCTGGAACTACTTCATAAAGAAAAGCTCTATGCCAAATTCTCGAAGTGTGAATTCTGGCTTCGGGAAGTCCAATTTCTTGGACATGTTGTTAGTGAGCGTGGTATCTAAGTAGATCCCGCTAAAGTTGAAGCTGTCATGAATTGGCATGAGCCAAAGACGCCTACAGAAATACGTAGCTTCCTAGGTTTGGCAGGATACTATAGGCGATTCATTGAAAACTTCTCAAGGATTGCTGCACCCCTGACTTCGCTGACACGTAAGAAGATTAAGTTTGATTGGGGTCCTAAGCAGCAGGAATCCTTCGATATTCTGAAACAAAAGTTGAGCAATGCTCCAGTGCTGACATTGCCTGATGGAATAGAGGAGTTTGTAGTTTATTGTGATGCATCACACAGAGGGATGGGATGTGTGCTTATGCAGAAAGGCAAAGTCATTGCCTATGCTTCACGCCAGTTAAAGGTGCACGAAAAGAATTACACCACCCATGACTTGGAATTGGGTGCCGTTGTATTCGCACTAAAACTGTGGAGGCACTACTTATATGGAATAAAATGTGTGATCTATTCTGATCACAAAAGCCTTCAACATCTGTTCAACCAGAAGGACTTGAACATGAGGCAACGCCGTTGGATGGAAACTCTGAATGATTACGATTGTGAAATAAGATACCATCCCGGCAAGGCGAATGTAGTCGCCGATGCCTTGAGTCGGAAGGAGAAGGTGAAACCCATCCGAATCAATGCCAAGCGCATGGAAATAAAGAACAATTTGATAGAAAGGTTGTTAGCTGCACAGAAGAAAGCTGTGTTGGAAGCTAACTATCCTAACGAAAAGCTAGGAGTAACTGAGGAGCAGTTATCTCTTAGTAAGGATGGAATTCTTAGATTGAATGGACGGATATGGGTTCCAATTTATGGAGGACTCCGAGATGTTATCCTCCAGGAAGCCCACAGCTCTAAATATTCTGTTCATCCTGGAGCTGATAAAATGTACCAGGATCTAAGGGCAAACTATTGGTGGATAGGCTTGAAGAAGTCTATAGCTACCTATGTAGCTAAATGCTTGACGTGTGCGCAAGTCAAGGCAGAACATCAAAAACCGTCAGGTTTGCTACAACAGCCTGAACTTCCTACTTGGAAGTGGGAAATGGTAACTATGGATTTTATCACCAAGTTACCCAAGACAAGGAAAGGAAATGACACCATCTGGGTGATAGTTGACCGACTGACTAAGTCAGCACATTTCCTACCAATTAAGGAGACCTACAGCTCCGATATGTTAGCCCAACTGTACGTGGATAAGATTGTAGCTTTACATGGCATACCTGTGTCTATTATCTCTGACCGAGATACTAGATACACGTCACATTTTTGGAAAAGCTTCCAACAATCTTTGGGCACACGTTTGAACTTTAGTACGGCTTACCATCCACAGACAGACGGTCAGAGTGAGCGTACTATTCAAACGTTGGAAGACATGCTTCGTGTATGTGCAATTGACTTGGGTGGTAGCTGGGATAAGCACCTACCATTAGTTGAATTCTCCTACAACAATAGCTACCATACCAGCATTAAGGCTGCGCCTTTTGAGGCATTATACGGTAGAAAGTGTAGATCGCCCATTTGTTGGGCAGAAGTTGGAGATGTCCAGTTATCTGGACCAGAGATAGTGTTCGAGACGACGGACAAGATTGTCCAGATTCGTGACCGTCTCAAAGCTGCCCGGGATAGGCAGAAGAGTTACGCTGATCCCAAGCGTAAGGATTTTCACTTCGAAGTAGGTGACAAAGTCCTACTTAAAGTATCACCCTGGAAAGGAGTGATGCGATTTGGTAAGAAAGGCAAGCTAAGCCCGAGATACATAGGACCTTTCGAGGTTATCGAACGTGTCGGGTCAGTTGCCTATAAGTTAAACTTACCTGAAGAAGTGTTTCGCTGACGAATCACTGGTCATACCCCATACAGATGTGCATATAGATGAGAGCTTGAAATTTGTGGAAAAACCATTGTCGATCGAGGATCGACAGGTTAAGAAGCTTCGAAGGAAGCAAGTACCGATTGTAAAGGTCAAATGGGATGCCCGTAGAGGTCCCGAGTATACGTGGGAGGTTGAGTCCACGATGAAAGAAAAGTACCCTTATCTGTTTCAGTAAATCTCGAGGTCGAGATTTCTTTTAAGGGGGTGAGGATGTAACACCTCGAAAATTTACGTCCAATAATGTCTTGACACGTGTCATAACCTTTGAACGTGTGAAAGAATGTCCTTAAAGGACTAAAGTTGACAAACAATGAAACTGTGTAAATATAAGGGTTCAAAGTGTCAACAATGAATAAATATACTTTACAATAACCCTACATGATGTTTATAACCTTAAACGAATGGATCATGGATCATACGAAGCGAATGGTGAAAGAAAGTGAGAGATTACAAACTACGGGGGTTAAATGTGTCAACATGTTAAGATATACCTCTGAGGGACCTTTTAGCAAACCCGAAGCCTTGTAACGATTAAATATGCTCACTAGAATGTACCATAAAAATTTCACCAAGTTTCGTTATCGTATGAGAAAGTTATGATAAAATCCGTGTGTGAGGGTTAGAATCGTCAACATTGAAAATTAGGGCTTTTCGGGTGATCACAAAGTTACCCGAGGACTTAACAAAGATGGTATAAGCTCTAAAGCCCCCATATGTCAATATTGAAGCCTCATAATGCAAGAATTGTAGTGAAAACGACCTTTCGGGGGACCAAGGACCAAATATGCAATAAAAGAAAACATGTTTACCTGATCCGGAGGCCCAGGCGGCCCGCATCAGGATTACCAAAACCGTAGGCGGGCCGCGTCCGACTACCAGTTGCAGAAAAAACAGGCAGCTGCCTGTTAAGCTGTGTAACCGACTTCAATTGCCATTTTGGCATACCATGGGCTTGCTATACTGGTTTTTAGACATTATAGGGCACATGTAAGGATCCAAGATCATTTATAGCATTATGTGTCAACAATCTAAGGTGATTACAATCACTAGATAAGGCCTCATTTTGACAACTTTGTGTTCATCCATTCCCATTCATCATCTGAACGTTTCTGGAGCATAAGGACCATTCTCAAGCATCCTAAATCGATCATTAGACTTGTGTAAGTATGCTTAATCTTCTCTATTTCAGTTATGCTTAGTTTATAGCCTAGAAATCAAACCGTCGTAACTACGGTTTGACTTAACGATAAAACACAAACGGTCCAGGGTTTTGTCGAATCGAAAGTTGTTATAAGTTGGTAATCATGTGGGCTTTAAACCCTTAAAAGGGCACCCACTGATTCCAATCCTAACTAGGTCGTTTGTCGAGTCAAACGTTGTCCGAAAAAGTCAACAGAAATGGTATTTTCGATTTAACGCATGATTAACGATGTAAAAGGCGTATCACCTATTTTATCATTCTTATAAACTGATAATAAGTATAAAAACTTGTCTACGCTTGTTTGATTCGACAACTTTCTGTTTTGAACCGATTCGGAACCGAAAGACGCAAAAGTTTGACTTTTGCTTTGACCTCAGTTCTGACCCGGTTTTGATAGGTTTAGACATGCCTTAAAGTTCCATTAGGACCTAGTTACATGTGTGTATAACCCTCTGCGTTTATACCACATAAATCCCTAATTGTCCGACGTTTCCGTTAATCGCCTAAATATTGACCGTAATGCCCTTATGACCATAAAACAAGAATTTTGGAAATGTGAAAGTACAATAATCTTAGTTACTGATTATTAAACATGTCTGTAAATTTTCACATCAATCGGAGGTCTAGATTAGGAGTTATGCTTAATGACGTAATTATAGCGATTCTTAGTAATTAAATGACGTCATTAGCGTAAAACCTATCTAAACCCAATTTTCGACACCAAACCTTTTACCCACTGATGTAATATAATATTTTGGGATTTTTGAAGATTTTTAATTATTTTTAAACTGATCATAAGCTAGGATCATCGCCTTAATTCGGTAAATACCGAATATACCCTTTTCGGCCATAAAATGAGTTTTACAAATCCTTTTGATGCCAATCCAATTGCTACTGATTTTAAATATTAAATGGAGTGTTTTGAACCTGTTTAACTGATCAGGAAACTCAGAATCCTATTTTAAACCGTACGTCGCTTAAAACGGCTTTATACGCGTATTATACGCATAGTTAGGGTTTAAAACTATTTTGGCATATAAGACTTATAACCAAATGTTATAACCTGTTAAAATAAACCATTTTACTGATTTAATCAGACCCGGATCACAGAAGATAATTAATTCCTTTTATAATCTTTAAAATGACCAAAATACCCCTACGGGGCTTAATATGAGATTAAACTCGTTTTGGGCATAATGGAAGGTATCCTACTGATACCACAACATATTTAAGGCATGTTAACTTAGGAAACCTGTTTAGGACTCTTATGGTTACCTGTTACGCTTCATACGCGTTCGGTTCGGTTTATGTAACTAGTTTACATAAATTAGCCGAAACGGGTCAAACCTTATCGGTTTTATCTCAAAATCCAGAATGTGTATAATATACCCATATTAAGCAAGTCTTCAAACTTTTCGGGTCTAAATCACATTCTATCCGGTCTTCGCTTAATCGTGCGTACGAACCGTATCTTTAAAACTAACCGGTCTAAGCGTTAGCTTAACTAAAGACCCGTTAGGATTCTAATAGGTTATTATTAAACCTTCGTTCCAGATTAGGAGAACCGGTAAAAGATACTTGCACTCGCTGATTTTGATTTATACTTGCTCAGGTAAATACTTTTAACTTATTTCCCTATACGGGCTTGGGGTACGGTATATAAAATACCGCTTGGTCGGACATTGAATCTTTAATTGTATGATGGTTAAAGTATTGAGATGTTTCGTTTAAATTGTTTTGTTTGCTTAAAGCCTTTGGGGGTTAATGACCGTGTCCCGGATATCCCTGGCATCATTTTACGAAATGGCCACGACCTTAGCACTCAGGTGTAGGCGTACACCTGTCAGTGTCTCATTTAAATAAAGTGGCGTGTCTATTGATCTTTAACCCGGCTCGATCCGGGCTACTGAACGCATAAGGAACATGTAAATCCTTTACAAGTTTATATATTTAAATAAGCATCCCAAGTTATAAAAATATTATTTGTGCCTTGTGCCTTAAATGCATTTTCTTAAACTCTTTTCAAAATGAGTCGGTTGATTGTATTTACCAGTGTAAACTGACGTATTTTTCTTAAAAAGGTTAAGTGCAGGTACTACGCGTAATAGGCTGGCTTGTCTCCTACCATCCACAATAAGTCTCGCAAGCTTGGATGTCATAAACTGTTGAACACTGTTTCCTTTTATTTTTTTTTGATCTACCTGTGGATTTATATTCGACTACTTGTGCTACTTAATATTACAATATCGTTTGGTTGAATTAAATCTATACTTTGCTTCCGCTGTGCATTTAAATATTGTGTTGTTTGACTATTGTGTTGCCAACCACGTCACGATACTCCCCTACCGGGCCCACCGGTGACACGTGGAAATCCGGGGTGTGACAAATAGCCATGATTAGGGCTTCAATTAACTGGATTTGTGTGATTAGAAGGGTTTCCCCTTCCTTCTCTGGCTCTGGGCGTCGAATACACACACACCTGATGTGTGTGTGTTTTATTTTTGTTTTCATTTTATTATTCTAACTTTCTTGACATGTCACCTTCAGCCCCTTAAGTTTAGTGTTCATACTTTGTTGCAAGTTTCTTTCTTAACTTGATTAAGTTTCATTTACATACATAACCGAGTTCATAATTAGTAATTATCATCCTATTAGTAATAATCATTTCTATACCTAGTCTTATTTTTTACATGAACACACATATGTTATTATGTGCGTTATAACTTACTTGAATGTATTATATTAACATAAAGATGTGTGATATTAAAATTTGGGGCGTTACAAATATCCGGTCTGAAAAATGAGGAGCATAAACCATGAGGGAGTGTCAACACGTAGAGGGTGTTATCTTTAAGATGGACCCATCATGCGTTTGACTGTATGAGCAAAGCGAGCGTGTGTGCAATGGCGGCAAGGACGAAAGAGGAGTCTTGTGAGGAGGAAGCGCACATAAGATCAACAGAAATCCGTGATGCCATTATGCAAGGAATTAGCCCCTAAAGGTAGAGATAATGTGGATGCCAACGACATAGAAAGATAAGAATCACCCAATGAAGACGACATGTGCAAGACAAGAACGACAATGCCTTGAGTTGGAAGCCACTCGTAGAACGAATGAAATATAATTGGAGGTTGAGATTAAGAGCAATATCCGGAATGTCTAAGATAAGTCCCACGGATAAACCGAGGACATAGTTAAAAGGTTGATCCTAAGGGAATTTTATTCATGGAGACAATTGTAAATGAGATAACGAAAAAAGCCTTACTCAGTATAGGATAAGCAATGACTTTGTCTCGAGGGATAAAACTACAAGACCTGGCTCAAAATGACCAAAAAAGAAATTATGTGGATCAAGGTTGCTAATAAGCATACCAAACCAGTTAATGGGTGTCACGAGGCATAGAAGCTAGGATTTGAAAGTAGGAAGGTGAGTTAGACTTATCATTGATTCTCGTTGACGACTTCAAGTTCATACAAGGGATGTATATTTTTTAAATAAAATACATGCCTTTTTTATAAAGTTTACCAAACACTTTGTGCATAGCAAAAATAATGTCAATAAGATGACATATATGTAACTCAATTTCATATTCAACACGTAGAAATCGAACACGGACAATGAATCAACTCACGAACAGACGTCCAGTAAGACCAAGTCATCCTTGAAAAGTGTAAGGGTGCAATGAGGACTTAACCAAGCAGTGTGTATATGATGGCAGTCATAAGAGTGACAGGTGTATGAAGTTGTGACATCAAGTGTCACATAGAAGAAAACACAATGTTGACGTTGTGGATTTAGGGGTTTGTGAGAATTAGACACTTTCTTAAGATGAGTCAAAAGGTTTAGGAGTTCATTAATGTTTTAGCTTAAGATGAGTCAAAAGGTTTAGGAGTTCGTTAATATTTTAGATTAGTCTAACAAAAAAGGAGTATTTGATTAAAACTCTAGAGTTTTCCATGATAGTTGTATGAAAAATACATAAAAGTTGTGAAAACTTCTTTAAAAAAATGTGAAAACTTCATAGAATGTATCAAGGAACCACTGAAAGAACCTAGAATAATGTAAATATGTCTAGTATAGAAAAAGAAATATTTATAAATAGTACAAAATACATGAAGAGTAGCATAAATACATGTCTCTCATTTTAAACAAATCACCTCTTGAACCTTTAAAAGTAGTTTGAACACAAGTTGTTAAACTATTTTATAAGTGTCTCCAAACCAATGCAAATTGTTTCTGCTTAAATAGTATATCTTTATTTAGTTGTGTGAGTTCATCGATGGTTAGAGCTAGAATCTACTAAGTGTTGCGAAGAAACTAGAACTATTAGTTTATGACACTTACGAGCGGACAACTCTTATTCACATACTACTCTATTTTGACGTTTTTGTTTTTCCTATTATCAAAATATCACTGTAATGCTTCACTTAGTTAATGATTTCTTAATTGTTTTCAACTTAATATATACGAGTATACTAACTAAACGGGATAACTTTATATTAGATATGGTTAAAGTTTTTATAAAGTATGTTTATTTTATAAAAATACAAGTTTTTAAGAAAAAAACTTTTTCATTAAAAAACAAGTCTCGCGGAGCGAACAAACTTTGTATGCTTAATCGACGTCCGAAACATACATCAATCATTTCCTCATATATAAATATTTCTTTTCTTTTGTGATATTCGATATTGGCTTATTTGGAATCTTTTTACATCGGTAGTGGTTTGTTCATATCTATACATATGGATCGTGCATCAACCGTCCAACTGTTTACAAGCCTTCCTATTTTCTTAATGTTTAAGCTCTTGGACTTTGGTTGCCAAGTGTTTAGAAGTGCACACAATGAATATATGAGCATTTGTATGTAGCACATTCATGTGTGTAGTGCGTGATAGGTTTTTATGTATATTTTAAGCCCTTTTTAACACTTTAGTCAAGTTTTAAATTTATAAAACACGACATTTTACTAATACTAAACACACATATGGGCAAGTGCACCCATCGTGGGCGTATTATAGTGTTGGCAAGATACCGAGGTCGTCCAATGACACAAGAGCTTTTAATACCGGTTTATCCTCAACGTCTAATCAAATCAAAATTTTAGAAAAAGTTTTAAACATGAAAATAAAAACTAAAAATGCTGAAAATAAAAATAAAAATAAAAACAGATAGACAAGATGAATCACTTGTATCCGACTCGCCTTTAGTATAACCTTTCATGATTTCCACACTTTTGCACTTTTTAAGAGATTATCTTAGTTATAGTAGTAGGCCCCTCTTTTGAAGGTGACGTTACCCTCAACCCAGTAGTTTGAGTCAGCAAGGATACAATCCTATCCAAGGAGATACCCAATACGGGCTGCCTGAGCGAATGTCTATGCTCAAAGACTCCAAGTGTTTGAAGAAAGGTTGTGTCATCTACATGGCACAAGTGATTATAGATGAGCCGAAGCCCAAGATTGGAGATATTCCCGTCATTTCTGAATACCCGGAAGTATTTCCTGAAGAGCTACCTGGTTTGCCACCAGATAGGCAAGTCGAATTCAGAATTGACATTATTCCTGGATCAGCACCAGTTGCAAGGGCGCCTTATAGGTTGGCACCAACAGAGATGAAGGAATTGAGAACTCAGCTAGATGAATTGCTAGCCAAAGGTTTCATCAAACCTAGTTCGTCTCCTTGGGGAGCACCAGTTTTATTTGTCAAGAAGAAGGATGGATCGATGCGTCTGTGCATCGACTACCGTGAGCTTAATAAGGTCACCATCAAGAATAGGTATCCTTTGCCCAGAATCGACGATCTGTTCGATCAGCTTCAAGGGGCAAGTTTCTTCTCGAAGATTGACTTGAGGTCAGGCTACCATCAGTTGAAGGTTAGAGATGAAGACGTGCACAAAACAGCATTTAGGACTCGTTATGGTCATTACGAGTTCCTAGTGATGCCTTTTGGGCTCACTAATGCACCGGCCGCGTTCATGGATCTCATGAATCGCGTTTGCAAGCCGCACTTAGATAAATTCGTCATCGTCTTCATCGACGACATTCTCATCTACTCAAAGAACCAAGCTGACCATGAGAAGCATCTTCACTGCATTCTGGAACTACTTCATAAAGAAAAGCTCTATGCCAAATTCTCGAAGTGTGAATTATGGCTTCGGGAAGTCCAATTTCTTGGACATGTTGTTAGTGAGCGTGGTATCCAAGTAGATCCCGCTAAAGTTGAAGCTGTCATGAATTGGCATGAGCCAAAGACGCCTACAGAAATACGTAGCTTCCTAGGTTTAGCAGGATACTATAGGCGATTCATTGAAAACTTCTCAAGGATTGCTGCACCCCTGACTTCGCTGACACGTAAGAAGATTAAGTTTGATTGGGGTCCTAAGCAGCAGGAATCCTTCGATATTCTGAAACAAAAGTTGAGCAATGCTCCAGTGCTGACATTGCCTGATGGAATAGAGGAGTTTGTAGTTTATTGTGATGCATCACACAGAGGGATGGGATGTGTGCTTATGCAGAAAGGCAAAGTCATTGCCTATGCTTCACGCCAGTTAAAGGTGCACGAAAAGAATTACACCACCCATGACTTGGAATTGGGTGCCGTTGTATTCGCACTAAAACTGTGGAGGCACTACTTATATGGAATAAAATGTGTGATCTATTCTGATCACAAAAGCCTTCAACATCTGTTCAACCAGAAGGACTTGAACATGAGGCAACGCCGTTGGATGGAAACTCTGAATGATTACGATTGTGAAATAAGATACCATCCCGGCAAGGCGAATGTAGTCGCCGATGCCTTGAGTCGGAAGGAGAAGGTGAAACCCATCCGAATCAATGCCAAGCGCATGGAAATAAAGAACAATTTGATAGAAAGGTTGTTAGCTGCACAGAAGGAAGCTGTGTTGGAAGCTAACTATCCTAACGAAAAGCTAGGAGTAACTGAGGAGCAGTTATCTCTTAGTAAGGATGGAATTCTTAGATTGAATGGACGGATATGGGTTCCAATTTATGGAGGACTCCGAGATGTTATCCTCCAGGAAGCCCACAGCTCTAAATATTCTGTTCATCCTGGAGCTGATAAAATGTACCAGGATCTAAGGGCAAACTATTGGTGGATAGGCTTGAAGAAGTCTATAGCTACCTATGTAGCTAAATGCTTGACGTGTGCGCAAGTCAAGGCAGAACATCAAAAACCGTCAGGTTTGCTACAACAGCCTGAACTTCCTACTTGGAAGTGGGAAATGGTAACTATGGATTTTATCACCAAGTTACCCAAGACAAGGAAAGGAAATGACACCATCTGGGTGATAGTTGACCGACTGACTAAGTCAGCACATTTCCTACCAATTAAGGAGACCTACAGCTCCGATATGTTAGCCCAACTGTACGTGGATAAGATTGTAGCTTTACATGGCATACCTGTGTCTATTATCTCTGACCGAGATACTAGATACACGTCACATTTTTGGAAAAGCTTCCAACAATCTTTGGGCACACGTTTGAACTTTAGTACGGCTTACCATCCATAGACAGACGGTCAGAGTGAGCGTACTATTCAAACGTTGGAAGACATGCTTCGTGTATGTGCAATTGACTTGGGTGGTAGCTGGGATAAGCACCTACCATTAGTTGAATTCTCCTACAACAATAGCTACCATACCAGCATTAAGGCTGCGCCTTTTGAGGCATTATACGGTAGAAAGTGTAGATCGCCCATTTGTTGGGCAGAAGTTGGAGATGTCCAGTTATCTGGACCAGAGATAGTGTTCGAGACGACGGACAAGATTGTCCAGATTCGTGACCGTCTCAAAGCTGCCCGGGATAGGCAGAAGAGTTACGCTGATCCCAAGCGTAAGGATTTTCACTTCGAAGTAGGTGACAAAGTCCTACTTAAAGTATCACCCTGGAAAGGAGTGATGCGATTTGGTAAGAAAGGCAAGCTAAGCCCGAGATACATAGGACCTTTCGAGGTTATCGAACGTGTCGGGTCAGTTGCCTATAAGTTAAACTTACCTGAAGAAGTGTTTCGCTGACGAATCACTGGTCATACCCCATACAGATGTGCATATAGATGAGAGCTTGAAATTTGTGGAAAAACCATTGTCGATCGAGGATCGACAGGTTAAGAAGCTTCGAAGGAAGCAAGTACCGATTGTAAAGGTCAAATGGGATGCCCGTAGAGGTCCCGAGTATACGTGGGAGGTTGAGTCCACGATGAAAGAAAAGTACCCTTATCTGTTTCAGTAAATCTCGAGGTCGAGATTTCTTTTAAGGGGGTGAGGATGTAACACCTCGAAAATTTACGTCCAATAATGTCTTGACACGTGTCATAACCTTTGAACGTGTGAAAGAATGTCCTTAAAGGACTAAAGTTGACAAACAATGAAACTGTGTAAATATAAGGGTTCAAAGTGTCAACAATGAATAAATATACTTTACAATAACCCTACATGATGTTTATAACCTTAAACGAATGGATCATGGATCATACGAAGCGAATGGTGAAAGAAAGTGAGAGATTACAAACTACGGGGGTTAAATGTGTCAACATGTTAAGATATACCTCTGAGGGACCTTTTAGCAAACCCGAAGCCTTGTAACGATTAAATATGCTCACTAGAATGTACCATAAAAATTTCACCAAGTTTCGTTATCGTATGAGAAAGTTATGATAAAATCCGTGTGTGAGGGTTAGAATCGTCAACATTGAAAATTAGGGCTTTTCGGGTGATCACAAAGTTACCCGAGGACTTAACAAAGATGGTATAAGCTCTAAAGCCCCCATATGTCAAAAAACTTTTTACATCGGGATAACTTTATATTAGATATGGTTAAAGTTTTTATAAAGTATGTTTATTTTATAAAAATACAAGTTTTTAAGAAAAAAAACTTTTTCATTAAAAAACAAGTCTCGCGGAGCGAACAAACTTTGTATGCTTAATCGACGTCCGAAACATACATCAATCATTTCCTCATATATAAATATTTCTTTTCTTTTGTGATATTCGATATTGGCTTATTTGGAATCTTTATACATCGGTAGTGGTTTGTTCATATCTATACATATGGATCGTGCATCAACCGTCCAACTGTTTACAAGCCTTCCTATTTTCTTAATGTTTAAGCTCTTGGACTTTGGTTGCCAAGTGTTTAGAAGTGCACACAATGAATATATGAGCATTTGTATGTAGCACATTCATGTGTGTAGTGCGTGATAGGTTTTTATGTATATTTTAAGCCCTTTTTAACACTTTAGTCAAGTTTTAAATTTATAAAACACGACATTTTACTAATACTAAACACACATATGGGCAAGTGCACCCATCGTGGGCGTATTATAGTGTTGGCAAGATACCGAGGTCGTCCAATGACACAAGAGCTTTTAATACCGGTTTATCCTCAACGTCTAATCAAATCAAAATTTTAGAAAAAGTTTTAAACATGAAAATAAAAACTAAAAATGCTGAAAATAAAAATAAAAATAAAAACAGATAGACAAGATGAATCACTTGTATCCGACTCGCCTTTAGTATAACCTTTCATGATTTCCACACTTTTGCACTTTTTAAGAGATTATCTTAGTTATAGTAGTAGGCCCCTCTTTTGAAGGTGACGTTACCCTCAACCCAGTAGTTTGAGTCAGCAAGGATACAATCCTAAAGGGTCGGAATATTGAAAGATAATTAATTAAGTTATTAATGCGTAATGTGGTAGGCCCTTCTTTTGAAGGTGACGTTACCCTCGGCTAAGTGGTTTGAGTCAGCAGGGATACAATCCCAAGTAGCCGGGTTAATGTATTAATATTAGTTTACATATGAGGGGATCAAGCCATTCGCACCCCCGCCATCCAATACCAGTGGGTATTGAAGGAGGTCCTAGTAAGCTTGACCCAGGTCCTTGCAGGATCTATACATTGAATAAGGCAAGAACCTTACCAAACCATTCCCTTAACCCCCGACCAGGTAGCCAACATATCTCTATATAGACCGTAGAGATATGAATGGTGTAAATCTTTTATTTTATATAGACAGTAAAATAACGCCAAGACACCACAGACAAATGATAAGGAAGTTTCACCTTCAACATAAGAAACTAGTTATTAAAGTCATTAATACAAAACCAAATAAAAAGTGCGAAAAGATTAAAAATCAAAAGTATTATACTAAATGCTTGTCTTCACCAAGTGATGTAAGAGACTTAGGCAAACATGGCCTTTGATTGTCAAGAACTCTTACTATCAATCTTGAATCCCGAGACCACTACACACACTCTATGATGGATGATGGATGATGGTGGTGGATGTGGGTTGTAGTGGTGGAGTGTGGAGTGTGGGTGAAGTGAGAGAGAGGTGGTTTGCCAAGGGATGCCTTTGAAGTGAACAAGCACCTCTATTTATAGCCTGCACAGAAGCCCGGACACGACCCTGTGTCCATTGGGCACGGCCCCGTGTCCATCCACTTTCTCTTTCTTTATTAATTGCAATTTGTCTGCATTAGCTCCACACGCCCCCGTGTCCGCTGGGCACGGCCCCGTGTGCAGAAGCGTATCTGTACTATCAAGATTTGCTTGGATTTTGCGAATCTTAGCGTTGACCACGGCCGTGTTGAGCTGGACACGCCCCCGTGTCGGGAATAGAAGCTTCTAAAGCTTTGTCCTTTCTGCAGACAACTGGCCACGCCCCCGTGTCCGCTGGGCACGGGGCCGTGGTCAGCCTTCTGTTTTCTTGTTTTTTCTTGGGAAGATGCTATCGAGGGGTCGGGCATGCCATGTTTGTTCCTTTTCTTGTAATTATGTTAGATTTTGCTGCATATTTGCTCCTTTTGTTCATTTACGCTCATTTAATCCTGAAAATACAAAAGGAAGACAAAAGCACACTTTTTCCAACATTAGTACTAAAAAAGGGTTAGTTTTATGCGTCATTTGATGTAATTTATATGTTGCATTTTACACACATCAAATACTCCCACACTTGAATCTTTGCTTGTCCTAAAGCAAAACTCTTTATAATGTGGCTTACACTCCAAAATGGAATGGGTAGAAGAGAAGTTTTGGGCTTGTCCTGAGTGTCGGGAATCCAAGATCTTTATTAGGCTTTATTTTTATGTTATTTACAATCCTATTCGTTATGATTTATTTAAAACATTTCATAAGAGAAATTACTTATTTGGGCATAACATGCTTTTTTAAAATTTCATTTATATACAAGTTCACATACCTCACGGGAGATCACTCATCACTCGGCCGAAGATGTATTTTTGTGAAACACTCGGGACCGGCATGGAACTTACTTCTACCATATGCTTGCCAAGCAATCAATCCTCCTCCTTTTTAACTATACACCTTTGTAAATATCAAGAGGGCTTGGGGAAGGGTTAGGCTTGGGTTAAAGGTAGGTGGTTTTGGGTTAGTAGTTAGTAAAAAGGCGAAAAGCGTAAAAAGCGTCGGTTGTCGTAAAACTTTTTGTTTTTGTGACTTTTATTCAAACAAAGCATTTTCAAACAAAGTTTCTTTTGAGGAACTTGTTTGTTTATTGCTATACTTCAAATATATTTTTTTTATAAGGAATGTCACATGAAAACCGAGCTTTTTACTAAAATAAATGGTTAAAAATTAAAAAAAGGTTTTTGGTGGGTAAAGGTTGTTTGTTTTGTGGGTTTTAGAAACGAAAAGGTTTAGGCTCAAATGGGTTAACTAGGGGGATTTTGGGTAGGTGATAAAAAAATTGAAAATAATGGTGTTGAAGAAAAATGGTTAGTCCTAATGCCTCTATCATTTACTTACTTGGGTTTAAGTTGGTAAAGACCGGGAATGTATCGTCTTGGCAAGTTCTAGAGTCGTAAGAAACCAAGCGGCTATTCACACAAGAAACGAAAGATGAGCATTTAATTTAAAGATGTATGCTTTTATGCTCAATAAAGGCTCAAAACTTACTTTTTGTGGGAATGGGTTTTTAATGTGATCAAGTATATATAATTAATTTTTAACTAGATTTGTTATGCCGTTTCATAATTTTCTTATGTTGGTTCTTTTTATCACGACACTATCGGTTGTAAATTTGTAAAAATATAACCTTTTTAGAACTTGTTATTCCCAATTTAAACCAAGACAAGTAAAAAAAAATGAAAAGTTTTTGAAAAAATTTGGGGTGATTAGCGGTTCCAATAGAGTTTTGTGTAAGGCTTGTTATTAGGACTTGCAAAATTCAAGGTTTTAGCACCCCCCACACTTAAATTACACATTGTCCTCAATGTGTCCCAAAAATAAGTTTTTAGTTTGATTGAATGTGTAAAAAAAATGTTTAAAAACAAAAATTTATGTTACTGGATTTCTGGACACGGGCCCGTGTTGATCCGGGCACGGCCCCGTGTTTAGATTGCCAGTATCATTGCTTAACAGAAGGCTGGGCACGGGGGCGTGTTCAGTGAACACGGCCCCGTGTCCAGTTACCTGAGCTGGGCATTTTCTGCAGACCATTGAGCACGGGGCATGTGGGCTGAGCACGACCCCGTGCTGAACTTGCTGTAATGAAGAAAAATTATCGGGAGGCTCTGTTTTTGTGCATGGGGTGTGGGTTCAAGTTTCCCTTAGTAACCTCCATCATCCCGAGTGTGTTTTATTCTATCACAACATCATCCAAACACCATTTAATACTTAAAAACCATCATTCATTAAAGAGTGAATTGCATAAGATCCTAGAAACTTAAAAATAAAGCTAGAAATGAAAAACTAAAAGTTCCTAAGATAGATAGGTCAAGTAATGCAGAAAATCATTTCAAGGAGTTCTACCCTTATTGTAGGAATATCAAAAACCCGGAAATAGCTTTCCGGTATTTAAAGGCGTTGTAGAACTTGTAACCGAAGGATGTCATTTAGATGTCGTTGAGCCATTCCTCTATCTCCCTTGGGAGGAAGAAAGCGGGCTCATTTTCCACAACGTCTTGTGGAGGAGGTGCGTTGGCAACCGAGACCCCATGTAATATGTCTTGAGGGGGTTCCGGGTGCATGACATACCATTCGGCCGGAATAATGACTTCTGGGACTATATTCCATCCCCTTTGTGTAATGATTGGTACCAAAGGAGGGGAAGCGAGAATATTCAACCTTTGATGCAAAAGGTTAACTTCTCGAAGACATCCTTCTAGTCCCACCGACAAATGATTTATACGGTCGACCGAAGCTTCCTCTACTCCCGTCATTTCATCAATGGCCTCCCTTAAGGCATACACGTAGTTTACCAGATAGTCTTCTACTGATGACCTTCTTCCTTGTCGGTTGTATGATGAAGATGTTCCGCTATTTCTTCTCGACATTCTATGAAAACAAACCGAAAAGAGTTCAATTTTATGAAAACAGTACCTCGGACACGGTCCCGTGCTCGCTGAGCACGGCCCCGTGTTCACCTCTCTGCAGGTTCTTGAAACAAGGAATCTTGGAACTTTAAATTATTTTTATGACTTTTGAAGAATTTTTAAGCAGAAATAACTTAAAACAGTGTTGTAAAACTTATTTTTGACAAGATTCCTTGAATAAAAACCTAACAAATATCACAATAAAGCTTGAAACTATGGAGATTTCAAACTCTAATGGAGGTTTTGAGGAGAAAATGAAGAAGAAGGCAAATGAAAAAAGTAGAAAAGACAAGATGGTTGTTGAGAACCTTCTTTAGGATATACCTAGTATGGTATATGTGAAGATCCCACCAGATCTTTGTCTTTGGAATGGGTCTAAGAGTGCAGGAATCTTGCTGCATTTATAGAAAACGACAGCACGCTGGACACGGCCCCGTGTCGGCTGGACACGGCCCCATGTGCAGACAAAATTCTGACACTTTTTGTCCGCATTCTGACCAAAAGTCAGAAAGGAATCTTTGGGTGGACACGGGGGCGTGCTGACCTGGACACGACCCCGTGGCTAGAAGTTTTTATGAAGTTTTGTCTATTTTAAGGAGTTTATCCGGATCAGGTGGTTCCTTACTGGACGGAACAACACCGAAGTGCCTGAGATACCTAAGTTGCCCTAGTTTTAGACAAGAACGCAAGAGGTTATCGAAAAGGGTGATTCCTAAGCTAAGTACCGATGGGCAAAACCAACCTTTATTTCCCTTATCCGGGCTCTCGTTAAAGAAGGTATATGTCGAATTGCTCAGGTCTATGTATGCATCGGTGGGAGTCGATGGGGAGTCTTTCACGGCACAATCGACACAGGGACAGCTATCGCTCAAGTCCTCGCAAGAGTTAGAGGTGATTTCGGGAGCAACGATGTTGTTATAATTCGAATGTGATCTCAATAATTCTCCTTGATTGTCGTCTTTAGATGAATTAATTATATCCATCTCAAGTTCTTTTATCCATCGGAGAATTAGTTCTTCCAATTGAAATCATTCTTCAAGAATCATTTCATCTAGAAGGGATGATTGAGAGCATTCGAGGGAGAGATAGAGATTATTTTTACTTTCGCCCATCTTAAGGTTGCAGGAAAACAATGGGTCTATATAGTGGGGAGTATAATTTAAAAAATAACATTTTAAATCTTCATGAGTTCCTCCACATATTTGACACCACGTACCATAAGAGGAGCGGAAGTAAAAAAGATCAGTATCGCTCGTGTTTGTGTCAGAAATTACCAGCCGTCGGGATCTTACGGCTCTGTTTTCAGTATCTGAAACTTGGGCACGGGGACGTGTTTAGTGGGCACGGCCCCATGTTCAGCTACTGTCTGATTTAAAACAGGATTGCCAGTACCAAAGATTGGGCACGGGGGCGTGTTCAGCGGGCACGGCCCCGTGCTGAGCTTCTGCAGAAACTGAAAAATCTAGAAAAAACCTAAAAAAACAGAAAAGTAAGAAAAACGATTAGGCCGTTGATTCCTAACTTTCTTAAAATCCTTGTGTCCCCGGCAGCGGCGCCAAAAACTTGATGTGTGTAGTGCGTGATAGGTTTTTATGTATATTTTAAGCCCTTTTTAACACTTTAGTCAAGTTTTGAATTTATAAAACACGATATTTTACTAACACTAAACACATATATGGGCAAGTGCACCCATCGTGAGCGTATTATAGCGTTGGTAAGATACCAAGTTCGTCCAAGGACACAAGAGCTTTTAATACCGGTTTATTCTCAACGTCTAATCAAATCAAAATTTTAGAAAAGGTTTTAAACATGAAAATAAAAATTAAAAATGCTGAAAATAAAAATAAAAATAAAAACAGATAGACAAGATGAATCACTTGGATCCGACTCGCCTTTAGTATAACCTTTGATGATTTCTGCACTTTTGCACTTTTTAAGAGATTACATTAGTTATAGTAGTAGGCCCCTCTTTTGAAGGTGACGTTACCCTCAACCCAGTAGTTTGAGTCAGCAAGGATATAATCCTAAAGGGTCGGAATATTGAAAGATAATTAATTAAGTTATTAATGCGTAATGTGGTAGGCCCCTCTTTTGAAGGTGACGTTACCCTCGGCTAAGTGGTTTGAGTCAGCAGGGATACAATCCCAAGTAGCCGGGTTAATGTATTAATAGTAGTTTACATATGAGGGGATCAAGCCATTCGCACCCCCGCCATCCAATACCAGTGGTTATTGAAGGAGGTCCTAGTAAGCTTGACTTAGATCCTTGCAGGATCTATACACTGAATAAGGCAAGAACCTTACCAAACCATTCCCTTAACCCCCGACCAGGTAGCCAACATATCTCTATATAGACCGTAGAGATATGAATGGTGTAAATCTTTTATTTTATATAGACAGTAAAATAACGCCAAGACACCACAGACAAATGATAAGGAAGTTTCACCTTCAACATAAGAAACTAGTTATTAAAGTCATTAATACAAAACCAAATAAAAAGTGCGAAAAGATTAAAAATCAAAAGTATTATACTAAATGCTTGTCTTCACCAAGTGATGTAAGAGACTTAGGCAAACATGGCCTTTGATTGTCAAGAACTCTTACTATCAATCTTGAATCCCGAGACCACTACACACACTCTATGATGGATGATGGATGATGGTGGTGGATGTGGGTTGTAGTGGTGGTGGAGTGTGGGTGAAGTGAGAGAGAGGTGGTTTGCCAAGGGATGCCTTTGAAGTGAACCAAACACCTCTATTTATAGCCTGCACAGAAGCCCGGACACGGCCCCGTGTCCATCCACTTTCTCTTTCTTCATTAATTGCAATTTGTCTGCATTAGCTACACACGCCCCCGTGTCCGCTGGGCACGGCCCCGTGTGTAGAAGCATATCTGTACTATCAAGATTTACTTGGATTTTGCGAATCTTAGCGTTGACCATGACCGTGTCGAGCTGGGCACACCCCCGTGTCGGGAATAGAAGCTTCTAAAGCTTTGTCCTTTCTGCAGACAACTGGCCACGCCCCCGTGTCCGCTGGGCACGGGGCCGTGGTCAGTCTTCTGTTTTCTTGTTTTTGCTTGAGAAGATGCTGTCGAGGGGTCGGGCATGCCACGTTTGTTCCTTTTTTTGTAATTATGTTAGATTTTGCTGCATATTTGTTCCTTTTGTTCATTTACGCTCATTTAATCCTGAAAATACAAGAGGAAGACAAAAGCACACTTGTTCCAACATTAGTACTAAAAAAAGGTTAGTTTTATGTGTCATTTGATGTAATTTATATGTTGCATTTTACACACATCACACATCCAATATGATTGTTTAGATAGCTCGTAGATCGACTGAAAAGCTCGCTTAAACAGTATACGGTAACAACTCTCAAATATGTAGATAATCCAATCACATCAGCCATGACCCATGGTTAACACATTTTGACAAAAGGCAAGATGCACAAACATTGTAATCCAAGACTGGTTTAATGAAGGTTTTCCCAAGACACTACCCCTCTCTCGGGAATCCATTACTATACGAGTTAGCAAAGCTTTACTTTTAGCATGTACTTGCCCCATGCTAGTACTCAACATCAGGCCTTTATTGGAATAAACAAGATATTGGTTCATTCTATGGTGTCTGAAACCATTGATCACACGCACTACATCCCAACAGCCACTCTACTTTACACGTAACTTTGTGTGTATTAAAAAAATATGTGTACATAATGAAAAAAAATCTTGAATTGTAGTACAACTCCATTAACATTAACATGAGATTCAAACCCCCCTTCAAAATACGCAGACGCTTTGGGTTCTAAGAGTTTTAGGGTTTCGCATCCGCCTTTTTTCCTCATATCTTCAAACACTACCTGATCCAATTTATATCTCGCTCTCTTTTTCTCTAAATCTGAGACTTGGTGATGGCGATTGAGGAATCAAATGCTTTGATCCGCTTGACGAGTGGAATAGTGGCTCAGGTCGATGATGATCGGTAGAGGCGGAGACCCCTTGGCTATTTTGAGTTCATTGATTTCCTTAATCGATGTTGCTAGAAAGTTAGTCTCCTTCGCTATTACGAGTTATTCATAGGTGAGTATTTCCTTCATTTCTTACTTTTTAATTCCTTCATTCATACGTTTATTTCTTGATTTATTAAATCCAGATGTAGTTTAATGTTTAATTGTTGTAATTTGTTAAAATTAGCCTTTGTTGTTCAATGATTTGGATTTTCTAGGTTCGTGTACTCTTAAGGAGTTTACTTTGGTCTCTTGTTTTTCTGCTTGTTTATACACTGATGTGCTTTGTTTATTTAAGTTGATATTAATGCTGACAATGATTTTTAGTATATTTTTAGTTAATGATTACTTTCAGTTGGTTTATATCTAAATTGTTGGATATGGCATAAAAATGGTTTTGTTAAGTGACACTTTGTTGAATCAAGCATTTGGAATATTGACGACACCTCTATTAGTTGTGAGATTCTTAGGAATAATGAACATATGAGAAAAGGTTATTTGAGAATGAGATGGATTGCAACCCATGTATGGGGCTATTTGGCTAAGCTTATTGTTTTGACTTATTTACTTATTTGCTTATTTGAAAAGCAAATAAGTCATAATGGAATGACTTATTTACTTATTCCTCTCACATAATAAGCTAACCCAAACACCTTTTAACTTTTCAAAAAGCAAATAAGTAAATAAGTCAAAAAAATAAGCTTAACCAAACAGCCCATATGAATAATAAAAAAATGATACAAAGCAAGTGCACCGGCTAGATGTGAATTATTGTATAATTGTTACTTTGATCATGATTTGTTAAATTTTTTTTGCTGAATCTTTCTTGGGGTCCGACTGTTCTAATAATTTGTAATTTTGGCAATTTGCAGGGCTACTATGTGTGAAGAGGTATGGTCCCAATTCTTTGCCTACATGGCAAGGACCACACCACTTTTCCATCTGACACGGCGCCTACATCAGCAAGCGAATCCAGAAGATTCTAGAAGCTTCTGGAAGACGTTAAGGTGGCACCAAAGATGCTCCTTCCGACAGAAAGGACGACACGTGTCACCAGTCTTCAGGTGCCATGTAGGCCTGCAGCAAATCAAGGAGCAGACCGACAGCAGCGGTACGATGTTTCCAGCATGGACAAATATAGGCACGCCACGTGTACCACTACCCTGACCTCAGCAGAGGGGACCAAGAGGATATTCCCCTTGGTCGGACAGCTGGCGCCCTATAGCAGCTGGCAAGGTTGCTCCTCCCTCTTTCATCCTCCGGCTATAAATAGGACCCTTCATCACCCAGGTTAATTCTATTCGATTCCTCTCACTCTCACTCTCAACACACACTGTTTTATTTCCTCAGAACAAAACTTATTCTCACGCCGGAGCCCGGTTAAGAGGGAAACCCCCATATTCCCCTCTTAACGAGCTAACGGTGTTACTGTTTTGCAGGACTCAGTCTTTTGGCGAGTAAGAAAGAAGATTGAACCCACAGAAGAGACGACCCAGCTAGTTAATCATTGGATTTAACCAGCGTTTCATCATTGGCGCCATCTGCATCTATTGCAAACCACTCTCATCTTCTTTTTTGTTCAAAAAGTCACTAGAATGACTGAACCAACCCCTTCTCCTCAGATGGACGGAGAAGTCTCTTCCTTTGAACTCATCACGGACACCACACGCGTCCAAAGAGTCCAGGGGAACGAGACCATCCAAGAAGGGCGAGGGAACAACGATTTTCCTGAGATCTTTGGAAGTGCATCCAGGGTGGTTAGTCAAACCACAAACGGAGCCACTTTCCAACACTCACCCAGGATAATCAACCAAACCACAAATGAAGCCACTTTCCAACCTCCACCTGGGATAGCTCTCCAAACACCCCCAGCAGTTCAAGCACCAAACCATGGAGCTGGCCCTTCAGCTCCATCGGAGCAAACACAACTGAACTTCTCTACACTTTTAGGGCTACCTGAAGGAAAAACTCTGGCTTCCTGGTATGCCGAACAAATGGCGTCTATAAACCTTGTTTATACACAACTCAGCGCACAGCAGGCTTTGCTCCAAGCACAAGCCAACCAGTCCGCATTTGTTACCCCACCGCAAAGGTCTCTGAGCACTCACATGCCTCAGCAGGCCAATGCATGAAACTTACGCCCTGAAAAAACACCTGTACCAAACATCAGAAGGCCAAGCGCGCAATGTGACAACCCGAGCTTTCAAGGTCGAGATCGCCCAATCTAGCATCCATCGGTGTGGTACTAACGCTTTCACGTCTCAGCTTATGCATAATTAATACATCATATGCTAGGTTGATTATCTATGTTTGGCTATTCATGTCGCGAAGGAATGGTGTGTGTACGCATAGGGAATGCATGTTATGTTACTGGATTCGACCCTCGGTGTATATAGTTTTACAAGTTATTGTTGCGTAGTTTTACGAGTTACACCAAGTCTAGTCGCACACTTGAGTTATGGGGCCGAACACCCTTTCTATGTTTACTGATCCTCGGCCCACACACACACCATTAAGCTAAACTGAGCCCAGCCCACCCCTTCCTATTTCTTTGTATGCGTAAATGTTTGAAGAGGGGCACACAGTTTCTTTAAAAAAAAAAATATGTTGCAAACCCTATACTCCCTTGGAACGAATGACGGCTGTAACCCTTCGAAGACACAATCTCCTTCAACCGAATTTCCCAAGCATTATCTAGCACCATTCTAGCACATGACATCACTATCTTGAGGTTGGTAGATCCGTTTGTTTAACTATTGCTTGACTGTTCTTGATTTATGTGAACTTGTTATGTAAATAGTTTAGCGTTGCATGTTAGTGGAGATATCGTTCTGAACTAGAAGTATGCATGGTGTTAATGAATGACTTAGGGTTGTTTGTACATAAACTAGTGGTGATTAACTAGTGGGGATCATCTGTTATCATGATGTGGTTGTTGCATGATTAAATCTGGACTAATATATAATGAATGCCGTTGGAATTATGTTGGGAGTCGAACAGGGACTATGGTATGAAACTGGTAAAAGATGAAGACTAGGGTTCATGAATTTCAAGTAATGTTACTGTTTGATCGATCTTGTATAATTGTGTGTTGTTATTTATTGTTAGCAATGAATGGGGAAAGTTGTTAATTAATAAGCCTCTTGAACATGTATTTTAGTAATCATCTTATGTCAATATATGATGCGTGAACTTGATTTTTTTTTTATAATCCATAAGCCTCTTGAATAAGTATTGATGAGACCATGAATTGGTAAGCCATAATGAGAAACAGATTTGAATAGATAAATTGATATTTGATATATGTGAATAATATGGAAAAGTATCTGTTAGTAAACTTCATATTTGAGAGATTGACTTTAAGATTTGGGACACACACACACTAAGTTGGACTGCCTAGATATAGGGCCGAGACACTAATACAATCTAATTGGACCAAATCTATTAAACCCTTTTCTCTTGAATTGATTGTCATCACATGCAACCTTGATTCAAATCACATGCACCGAGAACTGAACTCACATGTTCACGTGGACCTCTGTTTTAATAATTAATACAAACAAACACCTGTCAACGATTCATTTGATTAATGGCCGATCAAATGTATGTGTTCTGTTAGGGGCTATGTACTGAATTTTGGGCCGGGTTATGTTGTTTGGGCCACATAATAGAAGCAGATCACACATAGGTTTAGAACCGCACGGTCCTTGGGCTTCGAGCACCATTGGGCTTTATGTATTCTGACATGTATATTTACGTGAATGATATGTAATTATGTGTTGATGGACGGTACATCAATTGAAAGGATTCTGTGTCAATGAGTAGCACACTAGGGTGTGCTACAATTTCTGATTAATTATGATAAGTATGAACCATAATCTCTTGTGTGTTAATTAGCTAGAATATGTGTGAAATATGTGATGATGATAAATTGGTATGTCGCATGAATTACTGAGGTGACTGGCATTACGATATGTGAAATCTGTCTACACTGCGAGAATAATATGTGTAAAGAATACGTGAACTAAGTGATTTGAGTCTATATGAAACTGACTGTTGCTGGTAATTATACTAGGATCCGGTTGATCAACTGTAAATACGTAACTAATCTTACCGAGCAAACCAAGGTGAGTTCACACTTTCCACAAGGCATGGGATTCCTAGGGGTTGGGAATGGGTAAAGGATTGAAACTGAAACTGCGTGATCTCCTGGTTTGGAACACGTACACACCCTCTTTATTGAAGGGTGACAACATGTGATAAGTATTTAATCGGAACCTGCGTAATCTCCTGGTTTGGAGATTACGTACACACCCTCTTATTTGAAGGGTGACAACACGGATACTAGACCAAAACTCTCTATCATGAAGTCCCTCCTTTTATATCGACTTAATCGCCGGGCCAATGGCGAGCGGGTCATTAGTTAGATAGCGCTATTTAGGTTTGACAAGCCTCACACCGTGCCGCAGAGGACGGGCGTGAACTAATGGATCTGGGCACTAGTCAATGATGATAGACATTGACGTCAGGGCACCAACTTACTTTAGTCAGTGGTCGATATGGTAAACGGGTCTAGTGGTTCACATGGGGAAACCCCCACTGATTATGGATATGGTTTGGGAAACAAAGATGTTGGTTAACTCGTGGTTTACGAAACAACTTATGGTTTTCAAAACAGACATTAAAACTAAACAACCAACTGTGAACTCGCTCAACTTTGTTGTTGATTCGTTGTTACATGCCTTGCAGGTTTTTAAGTGCTTATTGTTGGAACTTGCTGTCTGGGAGGCTGGAGTGGTCATGGGTCGAGATACGTGGAATCGCAACACAAGACTAATGGTTTTTACATGTGGTTTATAAATACTTCACGAATGAATTATGCATACTGTGAATTATTTGTAACGTTGTAACACTTAATGTTAATAATGAAATTTTTATTTAAATATACGTATGAGTTCAATGTGATTGGTGGCTAGATCCTGGTCAGTCACGCCTCCTGCGGTGATACTCCGCTTGTGGATTTTGGGGGTGTGACACGCAGGACACGCGCGATACCTATGGCGAAACAGAGAGCAATTATGTGCAGTATTCTCATCCACAAAGAAAACCAGTGCAAAGTCGTTTAGGTCCGCGCAATATAAACGACGAGTGGGACAGTTATAAGGAAGAAGATGATGCGACGTACAAGGAAAGCACAGTGTTCAGTAGGTTACCACCAGAACACGAGGCATACGTACCCCGCAAGCGCGCGGGGTACAATCCGAAAGCAGAACATGATTATTCATTGAGCTATCGCCCAGATGGCATCGCCGAAAACACAAAATTCATCAGAGAGATTGCGACAGCCGATATCTACAAGACAAAATTGCCACACAATGTAGGTAAATATAACGGCTTAACAGATCCAGACGACCACCTCTAAGTATTTAATGGCACAGGGGTAACAGGTGGTTGGAACTTACCAACTTGGTTTCATCTCTTCGCACAAACTTTTGTCGGCGCAGCGCGCGTCTGGTTTGATAGCCTGACAGCAGGAAGAATCAAGTCATGGATCAATTTTCGAGACAAGTTCCTCGCGCACTTCTCTCAACAGCGCAGGCACACTAGAGATCCGGCCGATTGACTGAATATATGGAGAAAAGTCCATGAAAGTGTGGAAGATTTCATCACCAGGTACAACAAAGAGTGTCTGGAAATCGGTGATGTAGGCGAGAAGATGATGCGCGCACATTTTATGAGGGCAGTAAAGTGCGACGACCTGATCAATCGATTGAATGGCAGAGATGGGGGCCCCAAAGACTGGGAAACCTTCATTGAGGCAGCAAAAACAATTGCGCGCACAGATAAACAATTGACCGGTGATGAAAACCGTCAATACAGTTACAACCACAACGATCGGCGCAACAAGAAAGGCAAAGGCCAATCATGGAAAACACCCGGTTATAGAGAAAGAAGCCCAGTAAGAGAAGATTCACGCAATACAATCAACCAAATTGCTCATCGCAAGGAGGTCAAAAGGGAAAACAGAGAAAAACAGTGGACACCCTTAACAAAGACTCCTTCTGAAGTCTTGTCAACCGAAAATCACCAGTTCAAATCTCCTCTACAGATGCGAAACAAGAGGGGTCAAGACCCAAATATTTTCTGTGAGTTTCACAAAGACACAGGTCACTTGACCGACGACTGTTTTAGCTTAAAACAAGAAATAGAAAGAGCTCTGAGAGATGGAAGACTCACTCATCTGGTGAAAGGCGGAAAGGGCGATCAGCGTCAAATTCAGCGAAGGGACGAAGGGCCAGACAACAAGAAGCTCCGAAAATTAGAAACTCACATGGTTCAAGGAGGCCCACGAAAGCCAAGAAAGAACTATAACAAGCGCACACAAGACGACTCTTGGCGCGAGAGACAAGTTGTTTTTCCCATAGTGAGAGGAGGTCCAAGAGAAAGAAGGCCCATAGTTATATCCGGTGTAATCGGCCATTACCCCGATTACATTTTCATTGATCCAGGGAGCACTGCAGATATCATTTACGAACAATGCTTCAACCAATTTGACCAAGAGGACAAAGCGCGCTTAGAACCAGTCGATTACCCACTAACTGGTTTCTGCAACGAAGCCGTTTTTCCTCTCGGCCAGATATCGTTCCCAGTGCTGCTCTCAGACGGAAGAAATTCGAGAACGGAAGAAGTCACGTTCATGGTACTACCAGCACATTCAAGACATGATATCCTGTTGGGGAGAGAATCCCAAGGAGATTTTAGTATGATTTGCTCCGGACCGCATTCAGCTGTGGGGTTCCCAACGGAGACAGGGGTAGCACTAATCTATGCAAGCAAAGAAGTCTTGGCAACAGACGAAATCAGGCCGGCAAAAGCAAGCAAATCTGCACCACGCGTGGAAGCTGAAAAACGGGTGCTAAATAGCAAATACCCAGAACAAACGGTCACCTTGGGCCCTGCAATGTCTGACCTCACGCGCGCGGCGCTAAAAAAGTTGTTATTCGAAAACATGGATGTGTTCGCCTGGACACCAACTGACATGGTGGGTGTTCCACGACATATAGCAGAGCACAGATTAAATGTCTCAGAAAGTGCCAAACCTGTGGTACATGCCAAGCGCCACCTAGGAGACATAAAGCACGACGCTATGCAAGAACAAGTCACGGAGCTGTTAAACGCAGGCATCATCAGAGAAGTCCGATACCAAACTTGGGTGGCGAGCCCAGTAATGGTACAGAAAGGAAACGGCAGTTGGAGAATGTGCGTAGATTACAAGGACCTAAACAAGGCATGCCCGCGCGACTGTTACGCCTTACCAGGTATCGATGAGAAGATCGATTAGCTAGCAACCTTCAGATGGAAATGTTTCATTGACTATTATAAAGGGTACCACCAGGTACAGATGGCCATCCAAGACGAGGACAAAACCGCATTCCGCACACCGACAGGGCTATACTGCTACACCAAAATGCCCTTCGGTCTGAAGAATGCGGGCGCGACCTATCAGAGACTAATGAATGAAACGTTCAGTTATGCTATCGGCAAATACATCGAAGTGTACATGGATGACTTGGTCATCATGAGCAAAGAAGAAAGTATGATGCTGATGAACATCCAAAAAACATTTGACACACTGCGTGGTGTAAGTATCAAGCTAAACCCAGCGAAATGCTCCTTTGGCATGGAAGAAGGAAAGTTCCTGGGGTTCATCGTCATAAAGGATGGATTTAAAGTAAATCCTGAAAAGGTACAAGCAATCGAGCGCATGCCTTCACCATTAACGATTAAGGAAATGCAGAAGTTGGCCGGACGGTTAGCAGCACTCAACCGTTTCTTAGCCAATCATGCTGCTAAATCTTTCCCGTTTATCAAAACTCTCCGCAATTGCATGAAGAAAAGTCAGTTTCAGTGGACCCCAGAAGCCGAACAAGCGTTCCGAGAAATGAAAGATTGCCTCATAAGACTGCCAACACTAACGGCGCCAGTAAAAAGGGAACCCTTAGTGATGTATTTGTCAGCATCAGATAAAGCAGTTGGAGCAGTTTTGCTCGTAGACCGACAAGGCATACAGACACCAGTTTATTATGTGTCTCGCACTCTTAATGATCCAGAAACACTGTACGCTATAATGGAAAAACTAGTGCTGGCACTGATTCACGCATCAAGGCGGTTGCGCAGGTACTTCGCCAACCACGTCATTCACGTGTTAACAAAATACAACATCGGCAACATCCTTGCAAGGCCCGAGATATCTGGAAGATTAGCAAAGTGGGCGATAGAACTAGGAGGTCACAACGTGGTCTTCAGGCCAAGACCAGCAATCAAGGGCCAGGTGTTGGCTGATTTCATGATAGAGGTGCCCGACGACAAGGATAGGGAGTGCAAGGCAATGGAAAGAGCTGAAAGGAAACGTTCAGAAGAACCATGGCTACTGTATACAGATGGCGCATCCAACGAGGATGGCGCAGGCGCAGGACTTAGGCTGGTAAGTCCAGAAAAACACGAATTCATATATGCCATCCGGTTAGACTTCAAGAGCACGAATAATGAAGCCGAATATGAAGCCTTTCTTGCCGGTCTGAGGTTAGCGATCAAGATGGGAGTCAAACACATTGAGGCGCATGTGGACTCCATGTTAGTAGCCGGGCAGATTAACGGCCAGTACGATGCCAAAGGAGACGCAATGGCGTTATACCTAGACCAAGCGAAAGCATTGCTGCAAAACTTCCACTCTTACAAGGTGCACCATATCAATCGAAGCGAGAATAAACCAGCAGATGCACTGAGTAAGCTAGCATCCACCAGTTTCCAGCACTTGGCAAAGGATGTGCGCATAGAAGTTCTGAGCAATCCATCGGTGCTGCTGAGGCAAGTAAGCGTTATTCAGTTGGGAACGACATCTTGGATGACTCCCATAATCATGTATCTCCAATCTGGGATCTTACCAGAAAACAAAGCCGAAGCAAGAAAAGTTCAATACAAATCCGAGCACTACCAGATGGTTGACGGAATCTTGTACCGAAGATCATACCTAGGGCCGTTGTTGAGATGCGTAGACCCAGAAGATGCAAACTACCTGATCCGAGAAATACATGAGGGAATCTGTGGTATCCATGCCGGTCCGAGGATGGTGGTAGCGAAAGTGATGAACGCCGGGTACTACTGGCCCGGAATGCATCTAGACGCAGTGAAGGTTTTGAGGAAATGCAGCGGGTGCCAGAGACATGCCCCGAAAACGATGCGCCCCAAAAATGAACTTGTCCCCGTAACAACGGCTTGGCTGTTTCAACAATGGGGAATAGATATGGTTGGTCCTTTTCCTGAAGCCCCGGGTGCAGTGAAATTTATCATAGTCTCGGTAGACTATTTCACGAAATGGGTGGAAGCAAAGGCGCTGGCGTCAACCACATCTACCGTAGTGCGGCGTTTCATCTAGGAACAAATCATCTGTAGATTCGGGCTGCCTCTAAGAATTATCACCGATAACGGAACAAATTTTGCTGCAGAAGATCTTCAACGCTGGTTCAAAGAGCTGCACATAGAGCATACCTTCTCCTCGGTTGCGCACCCGCATGGGAATGGTCAAGTGGAAGCCGTCAACAAGAGCATTGTAGATGGTATCAAAGCACGGTTTAGAGCGCAAAGAAGAGGCTGGGTTGACGAATTACCCAGCATATTATGGGCCCATAGGACGATGCCAAAAACAAGTAACGGAGAAACACCGTTCAGTTTGGTCTATGGGTCCGAGGCCGTGATACCAGCAGAGATCGGACTGCCATCACCAAGAATGCTCTCCATGAACGTGATTAACAACGAAGAAGAAAGGAGGTTGGACCTTGACCTCCTAGAAGAAAGGAGAGAGATGGCGGCAATCAATGAAGCGAAATACAAAACAAAGTTGGAAAAATACTATAACACCAAGGTCCGAATCTGCACGTTCAATCCCGAAGATTACGTCCTAAGGGACAATGAGGCGTCCAACGCCGAAAAACCCGGAAAATTGGCTCCCAAGTGGGAAGGTCCTTATGTTATAGACGAAGTCCTTGGGAAAGGGGCGTATAAATTACGTACCCTAGACAACAAAGAGGTCCCAAGAACCTGGAATGCCCAGCAGTTAAGAAGATGCTACATGTAAACAGTCGAAGTTTTTTCTATGTACTTGTCATGGCCGCGCGCCAACACATTTAGAACTAATACAAGAAGTGTTTGTCTATCTTTTCGCATGAGAATTTTTTGCTACAACTGCATATATTACTTTGGGCATACACGAAAACATCAATGGCTCGACCTTAGGAAACGTTGTAGACCTCCAAGGCTCATCACAACCAAGTGCACAGCCGGGTCAGAAACACAACCAAAGCCTAGAAAGCGCCGAATAAATACTTCGTGCCCACATAAACACGAAAACATGGTAAACAAACATTGTAAGACCCCCAAAGCTGAAAATAGTTGGGTCCACACAATAACCTGTAACTCGATCACTTCGTATATACGAATCAGCTCGCGCGCTTAAACGACAGAATAAACGTTGTAACTAACACAACACAACCTGTCAGCGCCATCATTCATTCGTAATACCTAATCAAAGTAATTACACATGCACATATTGTAACGATAGAAAAATCCAAAACAAGCAAAAGAGGTTAAACCAAAAATTAACATAGAATATACCAAATGTACCATAGTTACTGACAGACATGACAACTACGAAGCAAATTGTTCACAAGGCATCAAGTGAAATTGTTTACGACATTGTCAGATAGTTACAAGGCTACCAAGCCCATACACGGCGCGCAGGCCGGAATCCTTCAATCTTGATGACTAGGGCCAGCACCTCCAGTACCATGGCCTTCATCACCAAGAGCCTTTTTCAAAACTTCAACAGCGTTAGCCCTCCGGGATAACTTGTCAACAGCTTTAACAACACCAAATTCAACAAACTCGTAGTCACGACGTTTTGCAGCATAAGCAGCACCACAATCTTCCTTGTACAACTCGAAATGAGAATCTTTCTCATTATTAGCAGCTGCATCCCTACCCTCGCTGTAACCATCCTTCCGCCCGCTATTATATGCCGCCTGACCTAACTCAAACATGTAGTTGGCAAGCTCATGAGATTTCACAATACGTTCAGAAATCTACAAGAAGCACACAGAAACATAAGAAGAGTAATGAACACAAGTCGAAAGTAAGCATATAAAAAGGAAGTTACCAAAGGCACCGCGCGAGAAAGGAGCCATTTGCAATCAGCAGAAACCTCCTCAACAAGGAGTTCAGAAGCCTTGCACTCAGCAACCTTTTCCTCAGCAAATTTTTCCAACTTAGCTATGCGCTGGAGATACTCTTCTTCCCTCTTCTGAGCCGCAACACGTCCTTGCTCAGCTTCCTCACTAATCTTGCGTTTCTCTCCTGACAGCCTCATAATCGCATCACGTTACGTCTGCAACTCTTTATTGGTCCGCTCACAAGCGGCCTCCCAATCCTTTTGTTTGTTGGAGTTAACCTGCTTCTCCTGTGCAAGCTTTTGCTCAGCATCAGACACCCTCCATAACAATCCTTTCCTCTCGGCATTAAACTTCTCCCTCTCTTCAGCAAATGCTTTCTGGGCATTTTCAAACTCAAGAGTCTCCTCCCCCATCAGCTTCCATTCTCAAACAATCTCCTGAGAGGTAGCAAAATAGTTGACCCCGACATGGATATGGTCATCCAAAAGCTCAAACCGGTTGCGCCTCTTCTGAAATAACCTCTCAGCAGGAGGAAGAGACAAGGAGAAGAACTCCCGGCAGTTGTTATGATCATTCATCCGGGAGCCTTGAGTTAGATTCCACCGAGGAGCATGCGGTAGATCGTCACACGCTGGGTTATGAGTATCCCAGGACCCAGTTTGGACTTTTTCAAACTCATGACTCCGGGGTACCCCCGAAGTAGCACCACCACCAGAGGCCGGTGGACGCCTGGTATAGATGGTTTGTCGATGTGTAGCCTCACTAGATTCCGCATCAGTGTCAACACCCTTGCCTCGACCACCTGCACCAGCGCCACCTGCACCATCACCACCTGCATCATCACCACCACCTTCTCCGACTTCTCCGTTTCCACATGAACTTGTTTCTCCCTCTCAACCAGATCCTCAGGGGGAGGAGATAGATCAAAAGCCCGAGAAGGTGGAGAGGTAGGAGGAGTAATCTTTGAAATATCACCCTTGCGCGAAGACTTTCCTGGCTTCGCACCTGTTTCAAGACGACCAAGATAGTCAGAAAGAAACGAAGAAAATGGCAACTAGAACAGACAAATGAAAAATCTTGTACCACGGGAACCAGAAGCAATAAATATTTCTTCCAGCAGGTTCCCAGGCTTCGCAGCAAAAACTTCCAGATCAATCTCAGATTCCGAAGGAGCAGGAAAAGTTTCCTTCTGGGGCCTGGCTCTTTTCAATGCAAGAGCAGCAGCAGCTTGCTCATCAAGCTCTTTCTTCTTAGCATCAAGAGTTTTTCTTTTCTTCATAATTTCGGTCAAAGTTTCTTCATCCTCCGGATCACGTTCAGTACGCTTGCTCCCTGCGCCTAAACCAGATAGCGTATCAGAAACGACAACATAATCCAGGAAAGGGAGAGTAGAAGGTCGCTTACGAGGAGTTTCGGTAACTGTCACCTCAGCCTTCTTCTCCTTCCCTACAGACTTGTCTACTTTCTTTTTCTTCCGGGCTTCTAACTACTCAGCAGTTTCCATCGGGGCATCAACATCAACCTCAACATTTACAGGCTCGGTCACAACGCCTTGCGCCAGACCTGCACGAGGGGAACGAGGGATTAGGTCTTCATGCGATCTGTCAGAACCCTCACTCGAGAGAACAATAACTTCCTCTCGAGCAGGGTCAACAGTGTCATCATGCTCGTCACCATCATCTTCACCTAGGATGGTATTGGCATAAGCAGCGAAACTCTCGTTAGTAGGATGCAAGAAACGGTTGCGGATCTGGTCCAACCACGTCGGTTTACCATCCGCTTGAATAGCTTCAACCATGGCACCACCGGCCTTCGGATCAAGAACGTTCAGCAAGCTGTATCCAACTGCGAAATACAAAGAGATGAGGAAGAACACAACAAAACCAGAGAAAACACAAACAAATAAGAAATAATACATACGTTTGCCTTGATAACCATACACAGGAACACCCAAAGGGTTCTTCGGAACCCACAGCATGCTCATACCAGCACCAACCAACGCCATCTCCTCTAGTTGAGAAATAGAAGTGGCTTTGTGCGTCACCTTCTTGTACCATTCTTGCTTAGCAAAATCAACGGTCACGTCTACCTTAGGGATCCCTTCACCCTCCGCCCGATAATGCATGTCTACCGGAATAACACCGCGGCGAATGTAAAAGAACTTATGTTTCCAATCATGTAGGCTTTTTGGAGGATTGGAACTACAAGGGATAACACCACTGGTCCGGGAGTTAAAGGAATAAAACCCTCCGGTGTAGGTCACTGTCACACCCCGACTTTCCACGTGTCACCGGCGGGCCCGGTGGGGAGTATCGTGACGTGGTTGGCAACATAATAGTCAAACAACACAATTATATAAATGCACAGCGGAAGCAAAAGGTAAATATATATTACAATCCGAATGTAAAGTAATATCCAAGTATTACAACGGAAAGTAAAGGATCCACAGGCGGATCAATATAAAAAGAAAACTGTTCAACAAACTTTGACATCTAGAGCTTGCGAGACTTGAGTAATGATGCCTGGAGTAGCCAGCCTATTTCATCTAGCACCTGCACTTAGCCTTTTTGGAAAATACGTCAGTTTACACTGGTAAATACAACTCAACTGACTCATTTTGAAAAGAGTTTGAAAATTGATTTGATTGCACTTCGGCAAAATATCTTTTATAACTTGGGACAATTATTAGAATAATCTTGTATACAGTTTTACTCATTTGCCGTCCATTAGCACCGGTTAGAAGAGCCGGTTTAAGTTAACTGACACGCCACAGGTGTAGTGCCCACAAGGTTGATTCCTTTAGTGGATTACCAGTTTTTACATAATGCATCTGTCAGGTGTACGCCTACACCCCGTGCTTAGGTCGTGGCCATTTCGTAAAATGATGCCAAGGATATCCGGGACATGGTCATTTAACCCCCAAGGGCCATACATCAAATAATACAGAATAAAGCGGGTTATGTAAATACATTAATCACAATCCGATTTAAATGACTACATACCCGACCAAGCGGTACTTTTATAGTACCGTATCCCAAGCCCGTATAGGGAAAATAAGTTAAGAGTATTTACCTGAGCAAAGTATCAATCAATTACAGCAAATGCAAGTACTTTTACTGGGCTCCTAATCTGGAACGAAGGTTTATAATAACCTATTAGATTTCTAACGGGTCCTTAGTTAAGCCTTAGCTTAGACCGGTTAGTTTCAATGATACGGTTCGTACGCACTATTAAGCGAAGACCGGATAGAATGTGATTTAGACCCGACAAGTTCGAAGACTTGCTTAATATGGGTATTTCATACACACTCTGGATTTTGAGAGAAAACCGATAAGGTTTGACCCGTTTCGGCTAATTTATGTAAACTAGTTACATAAGCCAAACCGAACGCGTAATTAGCGTAACGGGTAATAATGAGAGCCATTTACAGGTTTCCTAAGTTAATATGCTCCAAATATGTTGTGACATCAGTAAGATGCCTTTCATTATGCCCGAAACGTATTTAAACACAAACTATGCCCCATAGGGGTAGTTTGGTCATTTAAAAGATTATAAAAGAGTTTAAGTATTAACCTGAGTTACAGGTCTGATATAATCAGAAAAAATACTTAGTTTGATAAGTTACAACAGTAGGGTAAAGTATATATGTGAAATTTATCAAATATAACCAAACTATGCACCGTAGGGGCATTTTGGTAATTTCACATAAGCCGAAAAGCTCAAAACTGACGTCTGAGTTTAACAACCTTTGCTTACTGTTAAAATATTATAATTTATCTAAAATATCAGTAGGTATCACCCTTGTATGTTTAAAATAGTCTTAGTACATACTATGCGCTAAAAACGCTTAATAAGGCGATTAGAAGCCATTTCCGGGTTCGATACATAAAGCTGATATTTTTATTATTCCAGAAGGCTTAAAATAATTTATTTATCATTTAGAATCAGTAGCAAAAGGTTTGGAGTCGTTTAGATATGTAAAACTCATTTTATGGTTCGTAAGGGCAAAACCGACAATTACCGGATTAAGCCTACGACTATGAGTTATGCTCAGCCTAAAATTAATTAAAAATCTTCAAAAATCCCAAAATAATATATTACATCAGTGGGTAATAAGTTTGATATCAAAAAGTAGGCTTAGCTAGGCTATTCGCTAATTACGCCGTCTTATTAACATAAAGCTTCTTAATTACGCTAATGAGCATAACTCTCAATCTACACCTCAAACTGATGTCAAAATTTGTATGCAAGTTTAAATATCAGCAATTAAAGTTTCTACTCTTTTACATTTCCAAAAATCACGTTTTAAGGTAATAAGGGCATAATGGTCAACATATGAGCAATTAACGGAATCATGCGTATTAATCGGTTAACTAATGAACCATGGTGTATAATCACAGAGGGTTATACTAGCATGTAACCTGGTCCAAATGAAGCTCTTAGGCATTTCTAAATCATACCAAAACGGGTCAGAACTGAAGTCAAAGCAAAAGTCAAAGCTTTGTGACTTTCGGTTCCGAACCGGGTCTAAACAGTAAATTGTCGGGTTGAACATGTTTAGACATGTCCTTACACTAATTACCAAGTTATATTAATGATCAAACAGGTTGTATGTGTTCTACATTGCTAATCATGCATAAATTGTAAATTAAACATTCTGTTGACTTTTTATTAGTAAGTTTGACCCGACATTTGACCTAGTTAGAGTGGGAATCAGGGGGAACCCTTTTGAGGGTTTATTACCCACATAATTACCAACTTATATCTTCTTTTGATTCGACTAATCACTGGACCATTAGTGATTAATCTTAAAGTCAACCGTTAATTACGACGGTTTGACTTTTAAGCTAAAACTAAGCTAAAACTTAACAAAGAAAGGATTAGCAAACTTACTGAAGTCCTAAGCTTGATTAGTGATCACTTGAGAGAAGACTTGAGCTCCAGAAATGATCCAAAGTGCAGATGAAGGTGTGATTGAAATGTTGCAACTTAGGGGCTTTATATAGTGATCAAATCACCACAAAATGTTGACACACAAGTCTACTACTGACCATAACCTTCCCACAAGTGTCCCTAAGTGTTTAGGGGTTGTTTAGGGGCCAAGCAAGATGAGGAAAATCGGATAAAGGTCAGTTGCAACGTTTAAAACAGCCAACAGCCAACTTTCTGCATCTGGGCATCCCTTGCGCACCGCAAGGGTGTGGTTGTTGAGGTGCGCAAGCATGTCATCAGGGCCAAAAGTCTCTTTTTCAGTTTGCATCCTTGGCTCTTGGTCCTCCGAAAGGTCAATTAACTTATTTTCTTGCACTTTGAACCCTCTAAATTGACATATAAGGGCTTTAAGACATTTACCCACTTTGTTTAGTCCTCGGTTAACTTTATTGTCACCCGAAAGGTCCAAACTTTCAACGTTGACGCTTTAACCCCTCGTACACGAATTTGATCATAACTTTCTCATACGATAACGAAACTTTATGAAATTTTTATCGTGCATTCTAGTGAGCATAATTAATCGTTACAAAGCTTCGGGTTTGCTTAAAAGGTCACTCAGAGGTATAATTTAAACATGTTGACACTTTTAACCCCTGTAGTTTGTAATCTCTCACTTTTAGCTTCGTATGATCCATGATTTATTCGTTTGAAGGTATGAGCATCATGTAGGGTTAATGTACAATATATTTATTCACTGTTGACATTTAGAACTCGTATTTTCATATACTTTTCATGTTTGTCAACTTTAGTCCTTTCATAACATTCTTTCACACGTTCAAACATATGACACGTGTCAACACTTTATAGGACGTGAATTTTCGAGGTGTTACAGTCATGCTATAAAAAACATTGAACGTCTCAAATGTCGGCTCAACACGGTTGGCCCTGCAGATAAACTCAAAATGGGTAACACGAGGAAGTCCAATCACGTTGATCTGGGAAATATGGAGCCCATAATTTGTCAAGACATCGGCAATAAATTTGGTCATCGGGAGCCGGAAATTACCCTCCCGGAAGAAGGTCGCATACAACGCAATATAACCTGGAGGTGCATCCAAGGCGGTAGAGCCTGGGGTTGGAAACTGAGCACCCCATTCTGGAAGGAAACCCATCTCCCTAACCAAATTCTGGAACTCTTCCTCTTTCCAACCTATCATCGCTCGATCCGGACCGGGAGGATTCCTACCCTTGTATTTTCTTTTCTTAGCCAGGGGATTGGCTCCGGAAGACATATTGCAAAAGGATGAAGAAAAGAAATCTGAACGATCTAAGAAGAAAGAGTAAGTAGAGGAGAATGGGAAGAAACTGTTGTTCAAATTTTGAAAAGTGAAGAAAAGGGAGAGAACCGCCATATATTTATACCCATCGCATTTAATGCGATGGGTAGTGGGCCGTCGGGAAATCAGAACGTCACCCAACAGGGGAAAGACACGTCAGCGGAAAGAGAAACCGTCACCGCCTTTTTCTGGAGCGTGGGCGACACATACCTGACACCAGGATGGAAAGTAACTGACACCACTGAAAAGGCGCATGTTCACCTCCGACAAGACAGGGACGTCAGACAGTCACAATCAGTTGTCCTTATCCCAAGAAGGGAAACTTCTTTCAGAAGGAAATACCAACGCGCCATGCGCCATGCGTCCAGCTGGCTCAACTCTGCAAAAAGTTACCAACACGCCATGCGCCACGCGTCCGGTTGGCTCAACTTTGCAAAGTTACCAACACACCATGCGCCATGCGTCCAGTTGGCTCAACTTTGCAAAGTCACCAACACAGTTGGCTCAACTTTACAAAGTCAACACGCCATGCGCCACGCGTCCAGTTAGCTCAACTTTATAAACCTACCAACACGCCATGCGCCACACGTCCAGTTGGCTCAACTTTGCAAAGTTACCAACACGCCATGCGCCACGCGCCCAGTTGGCTCAACTTTGCAAAGTTACCAACAAGCCATACGCCACGCATCCACTTGGCTCATTTTTGCTAAATCACCAATGCACGGCACGCGCCATGCGACTACTCGGCTCAACCGTGCAAAGTAGCAAACATGTATTTCGAGAAGGCCAATAACCATTACTTTCATAAGTCCAGAATCTCTCCTAGACGATCAACTCAACTAGAAGGCACACTGGACTGGGGGGACTTGAAGAGGTATGGTCCCAATTCTTTGCCTACATGGCAAGGACCACACCACTTTTCCATCCGACATGGCGCCTACATCAGCAAGCGAATCCAGAAGATTCTAGAAGCTTCTGGAAGACGTCAAGATGGCACCAAAGATGCTCCTTCTGACAGAAAGGACGACACGTGTCACCAGTCTTCAGGCGCCATGTAGGCCTGCAGCAAATCAAGGAGCAGACCGACAGCAGCGGTACGATGTTTCCAGCATGGACAAATATAGGCGCGCCACGTGTACCACTACCCTGACCTCAGCAGAGGGAACCAAGAGGATATTCCCCTTGGTCGGACAGCTGGCGCCCTATAGCAGCTGGCAAGGTTGCTCCTCCCTCTTTCATCCTCCGGCTATAAATAGGACCCTTCATCACCCAGGTTAATTCTATTCGATTCATCTCACTCTCACTCTTAACACACACTGTTTTATTTCCTCAGAACAGAACTTATTCTCACGCCGGATCCCGGTTAAGAGGGAAACCCCCATATTCCCCTCTTAACGAGCTAACGGTGTTACTGTTTTGCAGGACTCAGTCTTTTGGCGAGTAAGAAAGAAGATTGAACCCACAGAAGAGACGACCGAGCTAGTTAATCATTGGATTTAACCAGCGTTTCATCAATGTGTCTTTTTATTCCTTTTGCTCACATAATTCGTTAATTTTGGGTGTGCATTTGACGAGCGTGGGAAGACATGGGTGTTGCGGTTGGACATTTTTTCGCCATTGGACCTAATCGCGTTTTGGGATTTGGTCTTTTTTTCGTTTGCTAGATTATTATTTTTTACTATAAATTTTGTTGGACATTTGATTAGTTTTGTGATGGCGCAGTCATCACTTTTTCCCGGATTTCCTTTCATCCTATCGATGTTTTACCTCAAGAGGAAGTTATAAGAAAAGAAAATCACAGTCAATGTCGTTGCAGAAGTAAACATTTATGATTTCAATCTCTGGGATTTTCCATGTTTTAATCGTTCACGAAACCATAATAACTATATGTGAATTTCATTCCTTTAAATAACAATTTTTGTTAGTTTATTTTGCTCCATCCTAACTATATTTGAATCAATGAAACCACTTTAGGCTCAGGCCCAATACTTCTGACAAAATGTAATGGGCCCAGACGAGGAAGCCCAACAGATAACCCTCGTCATCAAATCCAACTATATAAAGTGGAACCTTTTAATTTAATAATTTCTAACCAATCATTTTTTATGATTCTAAGTCTTCAGATATCAACATATTTTATACGATACAAAATATTTTCTATTCGAATTCTTTGTAGATAGAAAATACAATACACAAAAGGGTCTTTGGCCTAACACTCTCATGATATGAAAAATGATGCCCTCTCTATGAAGTCGAGAGTTCGAATCCTATGGTGATCGTGACTTAGTGACGTAAAACTAGAAGTACGTTGTTTAAAGAAAGAATGAGATACAAAATATTTTCTATTCAATATCTTGTAGTTGTTTAAAATATTAGAATATCGTTCGCATACCACTTTTCTCACATGTTGATTAATAGTCAAAGCATTCGTGTTGTACTTGAATTTATAAAATTTGTAAACACTTGGATTTTGCATTTGAAAATTGAAACTCATGTGATTGGTTTTTCAGGAACGGAAAGCGGTCTTCTCAAGACCAACTAAAACACCGACAACTACTTGGCTGGCCCCCTTACACATAACACAATGAATGAGTAGATCTCACACATATTTACTTCCTTCAAATGGATAACAATGTTTATACGATTTTATTATTTGGTAATAAAAAATAATCATCATGTGTTTTAGCTTTTTCAGATTTATTCTGGACTCATCATTATCGAGTAAATAACAATTTCAAAAATCACATGTTTTTTACCTTTAATTTTAACATGACTTAGAAACATTACTAATTAGTAGAAAAGGACTAAAGAAATTAGTCAAGTGGACACAAATGGCAAAAAAACACAAACCCAACATCTCTAAAATAAGAAAAAGTGACAATTTTTATCAACCAAAAAACGAAAATTGGACAACTATTATATGAAACTAAAATAAAAATAATATTTGGGTTATTGTTGTTGAAGGGGTATGGTTCCAAATCTTGCGCCGACCATACGAGTTAATCTCAGATCATGCGCGAGACCATACCCAAAGTAGACCAAATCTGATAGCTCTGTCTACAAAGGTATTGAATTCCCTGACCTTGCGACGACTACAAAGGTGTACCCCAAGTCGCACGCGAGGTCAGGACCAAGACAGAATCAATTCTGACACTTAGTTCTTTTGACAAAAGACATAGCTTCCTCGACCTTGCACCGACTACATGGATTTATCCCGGGTCGCGTGCGGGGACAAGGAGCGCAAGGCAACATCAGACGGTACAGAAAGTACGATTGGCAGAGTAGTGGACAGTAGGCGCTCAACAGACTATAATCTATCGTGTTACACGATGAGCAATCGTGTAGGAGACAAGAAGTACACAAGGACACATATGTGGCACCAATCAGCGTGCACCGACCACTGCTCCATGATCTCCACCTAAATGCTGATGACAGACCAGACAATAAGGACAGCCGTCAGGACACGTGGATCCATTTAGCGTGCGCCAGCTAAGCCTCACCTGGAATCACTAACGGTCGTGACAGGGGAAGCAAAACAGATATTCCTTGTTGTCAATCCCGGGCCCAAGGCCCATCAACCATCTCCTTCACAATTCACCTCGGCTATAAATAGAGAACGTCATCCCCAGGTTTAAGGATCACTCTCTTGCTCTCTCACTTATTACACACACGTTTATCCTCAAAGCAAGTTCTTATTCTCACACCGGATGGTGGTTATAAGGAGAACCCCCCTGTCTCCTCCTTATGACGAGCTTTACGGTGTGTTGATTGTTTTGCAGGATCGACGTAGCTGTTCACCGAGTTTAGAAGAAGATTAACCTTATTTGAACGAGACACTAACCACAAGCTAATCCCTGGATTAACTTGGTGTTTCTTCGTTTGTATTTTCTAGATATTAAACAATGATCAAGTTATTCTACAAAGGCTTCTAATTGTAAGAAGTGTAAGAAGGATTTATAGAGTGACAAGTGTCCAATAACCTAAAACTAAACCCACTATATCACCACCAAAAACCTAAACACCCACCCCCACCACCACCCAAAAACCTAAACCCCCCCCCCCCCCCCCCCCACCCAGAAACCTAAACCCCCCCCCCCACCCCCCCCCCCCCCCCCCCCCCCCCGCAAAAAAAAAAAAAAAAAAAAAAAAAAAAAAAACTATACCTCACCAAAAAAACCTAACCCCCCCCCCCCCACCCCCCAAAAACCTAAAAAAAAAATATAAAAAAAACTAAACACCCACCCCCACCCCCACCACCACCCAAAAACCTAAACCCCCACCCCCCACCCCCCTCGGCAAAAAAAAAAAAAATTTTTTTTTTTTTTTTGGGGTGGGTGATGGGGGGGGTGCGGGGGGGGGGGGGGGGGGGTGGGGGTGGGGGTTTTTGATGGTGGTGGTGTAGTGGGTTTTTTTAGGTTATTGGACACTTGTCACTCTATAAATCCTTCTTACACTTCTTACAATTAGGATCCTTTGTATTTGATCTTAATCCATTAAACAATATCTTTTTAGTTATACTTCATTCTAAAGGAGATCATACCATATGAAAGACACAATATATCAAAATTCACGATTTCTCCACTAGGTAGACTCTTCAGATTGTGCGAAAAATCGAAAACATACAAAGGTTACAACCGTATGAAATTAAACAACGGAGAGATTTGGATCACCTGAAAAGACATAGTAAAATAGTAAGACACCTGCGTGATTTTTAAAACAAAATTGTGTAATGTTGTGATATGTGCCCTATTTTGTTGCCTTCAAACAAGCTAAATTATTGTTTTGGTTTGGTACTTTGGTCTAAACAATAATCATTTAAACTATCTATGACTTTCAATCTTTCATATATATCTTCACAATATGCTTGTAATTTATAATATAATGCCATGTTAATAGTAATTTGACAGTCACAACATTGAAAAAACTCAACCAAACTAATATTGAAAACCTGTGATAAAATCATCATACTTTTAGAAAACCGCAAAACTTTCAAGAAAAACACAATTTTTGTGTTTTTTAAAAAGATTATGTTCACATTTTTCCTTGTAAAAAACTAATACATAATTTGACATATTATTAGTCAATGAGGTGGTGGTGGAATGATGGGAGATTAGGCGAATAGGTGGAGATCGCTAGTTCGATCCTTGAACTAAGCGGGTTTTACCTCACTGCCTTCGGGCGAGTGTTCACGGGCTTCGGCCCTAGGTGAGGGTTTTGCCCGGTTCGAAGGCGAGTGTATCCCGATGTGGGGCCCATACGAATGATTCGTTCACCGTTCAAAAAAAATTGACATATTATTATTATAATTATTTTATTAAACCTTAATTTAAGAGGTCGGCAGTAATATGCATTTGATAGAGACCAGGAGATTGCTGGAGAATTTGGGAACAGCTTGCACAAAAGACCAGGAGAAGTGTTTTCCTAAATTCAAATGAAATGTTTATTTTATTAAAATATTTCAAACCAAGTTATATTCATTAAAAAAATTCTATATTTTATTTTATAAATATATAAAAATTAGTTTAGTGTATAAGCCATTAAAATTTTCATATTCCCAACAAAAACATAAGTATTGAGCTAGGGTAAGTCTTTTTCAACAAGATGACCACCATCTCTCGTTTTCACATGTAGCGAAGCAGCCATCTTACTCAATACTCATGTTCACTACTAGGTATGTTTGTAGCAAAGAAACAAACTGTTTGTGGATAGCAGCCCCACCCCGCACCTCCCACCTACGCACCTCAGCCAGCAGCATCTAAGATTCAGCAGGGATCTACGATTCAGCAGCAGGTTAGCTTCGATTCAGCAGCATCTACGCTCCAGCAGCATCTACGACTCAGCAGGTTAGCCTCGATTCATAATCAGGGATCTACGATTCAGCAGCAACTCCGATTCAGCAGGTTAGCGTCGATTCAGCAGCAACTACGATTCAGCCCCAAATTAGTTTCGATTCAGCATCAGGTTAGCTTCGATTCAGCATCAGGTTAGCTTCGATTCAGCAACTACGATTCAGCAGCAGATCGGAACTACTTCATTTATCTAGATCCCCTTCGAGCACCCTTTCTTCCGTCTTTTGTTACGGTGGTTCAACAAGCAGCTATTTTCATCTTCTGGTTAGCTCCGATTCAGCAGCAGGTGTAAGTGATCGTCGGAGCCAATCCAGCAGCCCCTTCTCTCACTCAGTCAATCTCTTCAGGTTGATTTGGGACGTCTGCGTTTTTAGTTTTATGGAAAGAGGTGGGCTGCTCGTTTCCTTGTGGGGTTTGCGCCCACAAGGTGTTCGATGAAACGCTCGGAGTAGTTTTTCAATGAGCCCGGGTTCAAAAAGCCTTTGAACCGTCGGGTGAGAGTCTTAGTTCCGTTTTTCTTTTTCTGCTTGTTGTCGTGGGTTGGAGACATTGCCTAAGTGTCTTGTTGAAGTTGAAGTTGTTCTCATCTCGCTTTTCTCTGTTGGGCCATGGCGAATGGTTTTTGGCCTTGCCCCTTCAAGGGGTTTCATTGTTGCCCCGATGGGGTTGCTGGGTCTAAGGGAATCCCAAGGCTTATGGCTCATATCAAAAGTCAGCATTTTGGTTCAGATGATAGGAAAGATACTTTGAGGCGTGCCATTGCTGAAGACCCTAATCTTTTTACCTCGGTTTGTGAAACCCTTAGGTTGTTTGATCAATGGTTATGTTGGGAGTGCATGTGCCTTCATTCTCCCCGGCGGGGGTGTCACCATGAAGATCGGGTTGTTCGGTTTGTGCCAACGGAAGGGGGTGATATGGGTTTTATTGTGGGTGTTCCTAGACCGTGTACTGTTTCGGCGGTTTCCACATCTGGAGAGGTATGTGTTGATGTCGCTCTACTTGACCGAGTTTTCTCTCTTCCGATTAAAACTGTTAAGAGCATCCCCTTTAGTTGCCGCATGGCGTTTGCCCATGCCTTAACCACAGCCTTGGATAAGGTGGTGGCTATGCCTGATTCGGTTGAGGCATGGATTCGACTTCTGCTATTACCTCGATGTACCTTGCGTGTGTTTACGCCGGTTAGCCGCCAGGATACGCGGTCGGGCAACAGGAAAAATGGTCAATGTCTCAGTATACAAAGGGCGTTGGCCCAATGGGGTGACCGCGAGGGGTTTGGTATTCTCATCCAGTCCTTGTTTGCTCAACCTGTGAAGGAGGGTCCTGAGGGTTCTAAGAGAATGCTTGGAAAAAAAAGCGAGGATGAGAGTTCTAATGTCAAGCGGTGTCTCCGTAAGGTTGCCGATGGTCATTTTACCGCTGCGGTTAAGGTCCTTTGTTCCTCTGGGGTCGCACCACATGATAAGAAAACTATAAAGGCTCTCGTGGATAAACACCCGTGCATGCCCCCTCCGACCATGCCCGCTTTCCTTCCATCTGAACCTCACCTTATAGCCGAGACTGACAGTGTGCTCGGGTGTATCAAATCCTTCCCGAAAGGGACATCATGTGGGAGAGATGGTTTGCGGGCTCAACACCTTCTGGACGCTCTTTGTGGTGAGGGGTCCGTGATTGCGGTTAGCCTTCTCAGAGCGATTTCAGCAGTGGTTAACCTTTTTTTGCGAGGGGGGTGTCCGAGGAGTTTGGCGGAGTTTGTTGCATCTGCTCCTCTTACGCCCCTTCTCAAGCCCGATAATGGGATTAGACCTATTGCAGTGGGTTCGATCTGGAGGAGAGCGGTCTCCAAGGTAGCGATGAAGGGGGTGGGGAAGGAGATGGCCAAATATCTTGGCGACTTTCAGTTTGGGGTCGGGGTCCCAAACGGGTCTGAGGCGGTTCTTCATAGTGCGAACAGGCTATTAAATGCGCACCACCGAGACGGGTCGTTGGCTATGCTTACTGTCGATTTCACGAATGCCTTTAACCTTGTGGATAGAACTGCTCTTTTAAATGTGGTAAGGAAAATGTGTCCATCCATCTCTGCTTGGGTTGATTTTCTATATGGGCAACCGGCTAGGCTCTACGTGGGGAATGAATTTATTTGGTCTTCTACGGGGGTTCAGCAAGGGGATCCTTTAGGGCCTCTTCTTTTTGCTCTTGTCTTACACCCTCTTGTTCTCCGAATCAGAGATCGGTGTAAGCTTCTTTTCCACGCCTGGTACCTGGATGATGGGACCATTATTGGAGATACTGCTCAGGTTGCCAAGGCTTTAGACATCATTAGAGAGGAGGGCCCCTCCTTGGGCCTCCTTCTCAACATTAAAAAAACTGAAGTTTTTTGGCCTACATGCGACGGGGTGAAGACCCAGGAGGGTTTATTTCCGCGGGAGATTGGTAGGCCGGTGCATGGTGTGAAACTCTTGGGTGGTGCTGTCAGTAGAGATGGGCAGTTTATTCGCGGGTTGGCCCTCAAAAGAGCCAAATGTGCAGTTGAGCTGATGGGATGCCTCAAACGCCTCAAGGACCCTCAGAGCGAACTCCTCCTGCTCCGTTCGTGTATGGGGGTTGCTAAACTGCTGTTTGGGCTTAGAACGTGTCAGCCTTCTTATGTCGGGGAAGCCGTCTCTGTGTTTGACAAGGGGCTACGGGAGGCGATCGAGGAAATTGTTGTTTGTGGGGGTGCCTTTTTTGGGGACCTACAATGGAGGTTAGCTTCCCTCCCAACACGTTTTGGGGGACTTGGGATTTGCTCAGCTGAGGATGCCTCTACCTACGCTTTTGTGGCTTCAAGGGCCCACTCTTGGGTTCTTCAAGACCACATCCTTCGCGAATGCGGGGGAGAGTTGTTGGACTCTGATTACAAGGGTTCGTTGGACAATCTGCATAGTTCTCTCCCCGATTTTGATCTTAGCGATTTCTACATTAAGGGCACCGCCCCCCCTAAAGCCCAGAAAATTCTGGCGAATGCCTTATATGGAGAAATCGTCAAGACAGTCGAAGAGAAGTTTGCCTTTTCCCCTCGCCAGCGAGCCGTGTTTGAGTGTTTGCGAGCCCCCCATGCCCAGGATTTCCTGTCAGTTGTTCCAATCGAAGGTTTAGGGCAAAGTATGTCGGCGGTGGAATACCGGGCTATCCTCAAGTACCGTTTAATGATACCCATTTTCCCGGCTGATGACCGGTGTCCTGTGTGTCGGAAATGTTGCTTGGATTCTTTTGGGGAGCATGCAATACATTGCAAAGAATTACCAGGGTTTAAGTATCGTCACGATTTAGTTCGAGATGTGCTGTATGATGTCCTTAGGCGAGCAGGGATCTCGGCTAAAAAGGAAGCTCCGGTGAACTTCTTGACTGATCCGTTAGAAGGGAGATCTACGTTACGGCCCGCTGACATTCTCGTTTTTGGATGGGAAGGAGGGAAACACGCGTGTGTCGATTTGACAGGTGTGTCCCCCCTCGTGGGGCTAAGGGACCACGGGTTTGTGGTGGGACAGGCGATTACCAAGGCAGAGGCGGGGAAAGTAGCTAAACACGAAAAAGCTTGTATCGAGAATCAGCACGTGTTCGTTCCGTTCGCCTTCAATACATTTGGCGCTCTCGCCCATGACGCGGTGCGGTTCCTAAAGCGGGTTCAACAGGTGCTAAGCAGTAACACCACACTTGTTAAGGGG
>CM060419.1:125661665-125688949 GCA_030545235.1 Helianthus tuberosus | reverse complement strand
AATTATGTTGGGAGTCGAACAGGGACTATGGTATGAAACTGGTAAAAGATGAAGACTAGGGTTCATGAATTTCAAGTAATGTTACTGTTTGATCGATCTTGTATAATTGTGTGTTGTTATTTATTGTTAGCAATGAATGGGGAAAGTTGTTAATTAATAAGCCTCTTGAACATGTATTTTAGTAATCATCTTATGTCAATATATGATGCGTGAACTTGATTTTTTTTTTATAATCCATAAGCCTCTTGAATAAGTATTGATGAGACCATGAATTGGTAAGCCATAATGAGAAACAGATTTGAATAGATAAATTGATATTTGATATATGTGAATAATATGGAAAAGTATCTGTTAGTAAACTTCATATTTGAGAGATTGACTTTAAGATTTGGGACACACACACACTAAGTTGGACTGCCTAGATATAGGGCCGAGACACTAATACAATCTAATTGGACCAAATCTATTAAACCCTTTTCTCTTGAATTGATTGTCATCACATGCAACCTTGATTCAAATCACATGCACCGAGAACTGAACTCACATGTTCACGTGGACCTCTGTTTTAATAATTAATACAAACAAACACCTGTCAACGATTCATTTGATTAATGGCCGATCAAATGTATGTGTTCTGTTAGGGGCTATGTACTGAATTTTGGGCCGGGTTATGTTGTTTGGGCCACATAATAGAAGCAGATCACACATAGGTTTAGAACCGCACGGTCCTTGGGCTTCGAGCACCATTGGGCTTTATGTATTCTGACATGTATATTTACGTGAATGATATGTAATTATGTGTTGATGGACGGTACATCAATTGAAAGGATTCTGTGTCAATGAGTAGCACACTAGGGTGTGCTACAATTTCTGATTAATTATGATAAGTATGAACCATAATCTCTTGTGTGTTAATTAGCTAGAATATGTGTGAAATATGTGATGATGATAAATTGGTATGTCGCATGAATTACTGAGGTGACTGGCATTACGATATGTGAAATCTGTCTACACTGCGAGAATAATATGTGTAAAGAATACGTGAACTAAGTGATTTGAGTCTATATGAAACTGACTGTTGCTGGTAATTATACTAGGATCCGGTTGATCAACTGTAAATACGTAACTAATCTTACCGAGCAAACCAAGGTGAGTTCACACTTTCCACAAGGCATGGGATTCCTAGGGGTTGGGAATGGGTAAAGGATTGAAACTGAAACTGCGTGATCTCCTGGTTTGGAACACGTACACACCCTCTTTATTGAAGGGTGACAACATGTGATAAGTATTTAATCGGAACCTGCGTAATCTCCTGGTTTGGAGATTACGTACACACCCTCTTATTTGAAGGGTGACAACACGGATACTAGACCAAAACTCTCTATCATGAAGTCCCTCCTTTTATATCGACTTAATCGCCGGGCCAATGGCGAGCGGGTCATTAGTTAGATAGCGCTATTTAGGTTTGACAAGCCTCACACCGTGCCGCAGAGGACGGGCGTGAACTAATGGATCTGGGCACTAGTCAATGATGATAGACATTGACGTCAGGGCACCAACTTACTTTAGTCAGTGGTCGATATGGTAAACGGGTCTAGTGGTTCACATGGGGAAACCCCCACTGATTATGGATATGGTTTGGGAAACAAAGATGTTGGTTAACTCGTGGTTTACGAAACAACTTATGGTTTTCAAAACAGACATTAAAACTAAACAACCAACTGTGAACTCGCTCAACTTTGTTGTTGATTCGTTGTTACATGCCTTGCAGGTTTTTAAGTGCTTATTGTTGGAACTTGCTGTCTGGGAGGCTGGAGTGGTCATGGGTCGAGATACGTGGAATCGCAACACAAGACTAATGGTTTTTACATGTGGTTTATAAATACTTCACGAATGAATTATGCATACTGTGAATTATTTGTAACGTTGTAACACTTAATGTTAATAATGAAATTTTTATTTAAATATACGTATGAGTTCAATGTGATTGGTGGCTAGATCCTGGTCAGTCACGCCTCCTGCGGTGATACTCCGCTTGTGGATTTTGGGGGTGTGACACGCAGGACACGCGCGATACCTATGGCGAAACAGAGAGCAATTATGTGCAGTATTCTCATCCACAAAGAAAACCAGTGCAAAGTCGTTTAGGTCCGCGCAATATAAACGACGAGTGGGACAGTTATAAGGAAGAAGATGATGCGACGTACAAGGAAAGCACAGTGTTCAGTAGGTTACCACCAGAACACGAGGCATACGTACCCCGCAAGCGCGCGGGGTACAATCCGAAAGCAGAACATGATTATTCATTGAGCTATCGCCCAGATGGCATCGCCGAAAACACAAAATTCATCAGAGAGATTGCGACAGCCGATATCTACAAGACAAAATTGCCACACAATGTAGGTAAATATAACGGCTTAACAGATCCAGACGACCACCTCTAAGTATTTAATGGCACAGGGGTAACAGGTGGTTGGAACTTACCAACTTGGTTTCATCTCTTCGCACAAACTTTTGTCGGCGCAGCGCGCGTCTGGTTTGATAGCCTGACAGCAGGAAGAATCAAGTCATGGATCAATTTTCGAGACAAGTTCCTCGCGCACTTCTCTCAACAGCGCAGGCACACTAGAGATCCGGCCGATTGACTGAATATATGGAGAAAAGTCCATGAAAGTGTGGAAGATTTCATCACCAGGTACAACAAAGAGTGTCTGGAAATCGGTGATGTAGGCGAGAAGATGATGCGCGCACATTTTATGAGGGCAGTAAAGTGCGACGACCTGATCAATCGATTGAATGGCAGAGATGGGGGCCCCAAAGACTGGGAAACCTTCATTGAGGCAGCAAAAACAATTGCGCGCACAGATAAACAATTGACCGGTGATGAAAACCGTCAATACAGTTACAACCACAACGATCGGCGCAACAAGAAAGGCAAAGGCCAATCATGGAAAACACCCGGTTATAGAGAAAGAAGCCCAGTAAGAGAAGATTCACGCAATACAATCAACCAAATTGCTCATCGCAAGGAGGTCAAAAGGGAAAACAGAGAAAAACAGTGGACACCCTTAACAAAGACTCCTTCTGAAGTCTTGTCAACCGAAAATCACCAGTTCAAATCTCCTCTACAGATGCGAAACAAGAGGGGTCAAGACCCAAATATTTTCTGTGAGTTTCACAAAGACACAGGTCACTTGACCGACGACTGTTTTAGCTTAAAACAAGAAATAGAAAGAGCTCTGAGAGATGGAAGACTCACTCATCTGGTGAAAGGCGGAAAGGGCGATCAGCGTCAAATTCAGCGAAGGGACGAAGGGCCAGACAACAAGAAGCTCCGAAAATTAGAAACTCACATGGTTCAAGGAGGCCCACGAAAGCCAAGAAAGAACTATAACAAGCGCACACAAGACGACTCTTGGCGCGAGAGACAAGTTGTTTTTCCCATAGTGAGAGGAGGTCCAAGAGAAAGAAGGCCCATAGTTATATCCGGTGTAATCGGCCATTACCCCGATTACATTTTCATTGATCCAGGGAGCACTGCAGATATCATTTACGAACAATGCTTCAACCAATTTGACCAAGAGGACAAAGCGCGCTTAGAACCAGTCGATTACCCACTAACTGGTTTCTGCAACGAAGCCGTTTTTCCTCTCGGCCAGATATCGTTCCCAGTGCTGCTCTCAGACGGAAGAAATTCGAGAACGGAAGAAGTCACGTTCATGGTACTACCAGCACATTCAAGACATGATATCCTGTTGGGGAGAGAATCCCAAGGAGATTTTAGTATGATTTGCTCCGGACCGCATTCAGCTGTGGGGTTCCCAACGGAGACAGGGGTAGCACTAATCTATGCAAGCAAAGAAGTCTTGGCAACAGACGAAATCAGGCCGGCAAAAGCAAGCAAATCTGCACCACGCGTGGAAGCTGAAAAACGGGTGCTAAATAGCAAATACCCAGAACAAACGGTCACCTTGGGCCCTGCAATGTCTGACCTCACGCGCGCGGCGCTAAAAAAGTTGTTATTCGAAAACATGGATGTGTTCGCCTGGACACCAACTGACATGGTGGGTGTTCCACGACATATAGCAGAGCACAGATTAAATGTCTCAGAAAGTGCCAAACCTGTGGTACATGCCAAGCGCCACCTAGGAGACATAAAGCACGACGCTATGCAAGAACAAGTCACGGAGCTGTTAAACGCAGGCATCATCAGAGAAGTCCGATACCAAACTTGGGTGGCGAGCCCAGTAATGGTACAGAAAGGAAACGGCAGTTGGAGAATGTGCGTAGATTACAAGGACCTAAACAAGGCATGCCCGCGCGACTGTTACGCCTTACCAGGTATCGATGAGAAGATCGATTAGCTAGCAACCTTCAGATGGAAATGTTTCATTGACTATTATAAAGGGTACCACCAGGTACAGATGGCCATCCAAGACGAGGACAAAACCGCATTCCGCACACCGACAGGGCTATACTGCTACACCAAAATGCCCTTCGGTCTGAAGAATGCGGGCGCGACCTATCAGAGACTAATGAATGAAACGTTCAGTTATGCTATCGGCAAATACATCGAAGTGTACATGGATGACTTGGTCATCATGAGCAAAGAAGAAAGTATGATGCTGATGAACATCCAAAAAACATTTGACACACTGCGTGGTGTAAGTATCAAGCTAAACCCAGCGAAATGCTCCTTTGGCATGGAAGAAGGAAAGTTCCTGGGGTTCATCGTCATAAAGGATGGATTTAAAGTAAATCCTGAAAAGGTACAAGCAATCGAGCGCATGCCTTCACCATTAACGATTAAGGAAATGCAGAAGTTGGCCGGACGGTTAGCAGCACTCAACCGTTTCTTAGCCAATCATGCTGCTAAATCTTTCCCGTTTATCAAAACTCTCCGCAATTGCATGAAGAAAAGTCAGTTTCAGTGGACCCCAGAAGCCGAACAAGCGTTCCGAGAAATGAAAGATTGCCTCATAAGACTGCCAACACTAACGGCGCCAGTAAAAAGGGAACCCTTAGTGATGTATTTGTCAGCATCAGATAAAGCAGTTGGAGCAGTTTTGCTCGTAGACCGACAAGGCATACAGACACCAGTTTATTATGTGTCTCGCACTCTTAATGATCCAGAAACACTGTACGCTATAATGGAAAAACTAGTGCTGGCACTGATTCACGCATCAAGGCGGTTGCGCAGGTACTTCGCCAACCACGTCATTCACGTGTTAACAAAATACAACATCGGCAACATCCTTGCAAGGCCCGAGATATCTGGAAGATTAGCAAAGTGGGCGATAGAACTAGGAGGTCACAACGTGGTCTTCAGGCCAAGACCAGCAATCAAGGGCCAGGTGTTGGCTGATTTCATGATAGAGGTGCCCGACGACAAGGATAGGGAGTGCAAGGCAATGGAAAGAGCTGAAAGGAAACGTTCAGAAGAACCATGGCTACTGTATACAGATGGCGCATCCAACGAGGATGGCGCAGGCGCAGGACTTAGGCTGGTAAGTCCAGAAAAACACGAATTCATATATGCCATCCGGTTAGACTTCAAGAGCACGAATAATGAAGCCGAATATGAAGCCTTTCTTGCCGGTCTGAGGTTAGCGATCAAGATGGGAGTCAAACACATTGAGGCGCATGTGGACTCCATGTTAGTAGCCGGGCAGATTAACGGCCAGTACGATGCCAAAGGAGACGCAATGGCGTTATACCTAGACCAAGCGAAAGCATTGCTGCAAAACTTCCACTCTTACAAGGTGCACCATATCAATCGAAGCGAGAATAAACCAGCAGATGCACTGAGTAAGCTAGCATCCACCAGTTTCCAGCACTTGGCAAAGGATGTGCGCATAGAAGTTCTGAGCAATCCATCGGTGCTGCTGAGGCAAGTAAGCGTTATTCAGTTGGGAACGACATCTTGGATGACTCCCATAATCATGTATCTCCAATCTGGGATCTTACCAGAAAACAAAGCCGAAGCAAGAAAAGTTCAATACAAATCCGAGCACTACCAGATGGTTGACGGAATCTTGTACCGAAGATCATACCTAGGGCCGTTGTTGAGATGCGTAGACCCAGAAGATGCAAACTACCTGATCCGAGAAATACATGAGGGAATCTGTGGTATCCATGCCGGTCCGAGGATGGTGGTAGCGAAAGTGATGAACGCCGGGTACTACTGGCCCGGAATGCATCTAGACGCAGTGAAGGTTTTGAGGAAATGCAGCGGGTGCCAGAGACATGCCCCGAAAACGATGCGCCCCAAAAATGAACTTGTCCCCGTAACAACGGCTTGGCTGTTTCAACAATGGGGAATAGATATGGTTGGTCCTTTTCCTGAAGCCCCGGGTGCAGTGAAATTTATCATAGTCTCGGTAGACTATTTCACGAAATGGGTGGAAGCAAAGGCGCTGGCGTCAACCACATCTACCGTAGTGCGGCGTTTCATCTAGGAACAAATCATCTGTAGATTCGGGCTGCCTCTAAGAATTATCACCGATAACGGAACAAATTTTGCTGCAGAAGATCTTCAACGCTGGTTCAAAGAGCTGCACATAGAGCATACCTTCTCCTCGGTTGCGCACCCGCATGGGAATGGTCAAGTGGAAGCCGTCAACAAGAGCATTGTAGATGGTATCAAAGCACGGTTTAGAGCGCAAAGAAGAGGCTGGGTTGACGAATTACCCAGCATATTATGGGCCCATAGGACGATGCCAAAAACAAGTAACGGAGAAACACCGTTCAGTTTGGTCTATGGGTCCGAGGCCGTGATACCAGCAGAGATCGGACTGCCATCACCAAGAATGCTCTCCATGAACGTGATTAACAACGAAGAAGAAAGGAGGTTGGACCTTGACCTCCTAGAAGAAAGGAGAGAGATGGCGGCAATCAATGAAGCGAAATACAAAACAAAGTTGGAAAAATACTATAACACCAAGGTCCGAATCTGCACGTTCAATCCCGAAGATTACGTCCTAAGGGACAATGAGGCGTCCAACGCCGAAAAACCCGGAAAATTGGCTCCCAAGTGGGAAGGTCCTTATGTTATAGACGAAGTCCTTGGGAAAGGGGCGTATAAATTACGTACCCTAGACAACAAAGAGGTCCCAAGAACCTGGAATGCCCAGCAGTTAAGAAGATGCTACATGTAAACAGTCGAAGTTTTTTCTATGTACTTGTCATGGCCGCGCGCCAACACATTTAGAACTAATACAAGAAGTGTTTGTCTATCTTTTCGCATGAGAATTTTTTGCTACAACTGCATATATTACTTTGGGCATACACGAAAACATCAATGGCTCGACCTTAGGAAACGTTGTAGACCTCCAAGGCTCATCACAACCAAGTGCACAGCCGGGTCAGAAACACAACCAAAGCCTAGAAAGCGCCGAATAAATACTTCGTGCCCACATAAACACGAAAACATGGTAAACAAACATTGTAAGACCCCCAAAGCTGAAAATAGTTGGGTCCACACAATAACCTGTAACTCGATCACTTCGTATATACGAATCAGCTCGCGCGCTTAAACGACAGAATAAACGTTGTAACTAACACAACACAACCTGTCAGCGCCATCATTCATTCGTAATACCTAATCAAAGTAATTACACATGCACATATTGTAACGATAGAAAAATCCAAAACAAGCAAAAGAGGTTAAACCAAAAATTAACATAGAATATACCAAATGTACCATAGTTACTGACAGACATGACAACTACGAAGCAAATTGTTCACAAGGCATCAAGTGAAATTGTTTACGACATTGTCAGATAGTTACAAGGCTACCAAGCCCATACACGGCGCGCAGGCCGGAATCCTTCAATCTTGATGACTAGGGCCAGCACCTCCAGTACCATGGCCTTCATCACCAAGAGCCTTTTTCAAAACTTCAACAGCGTTAGCCCTCCGGGATAACTTGTCAACAGCTTTAACAACACCAAATTCAACAAACTCGTAGTCACGACGTTTTGCAGCATAAGCAGCACCACAATCTTCCTTGTACAACTCGAAATGAGAATCTTTCTCATTATTAGCAGCTGCATCCCTACCCTCGCTGTAACCATCCTTCCGCCCGCTATTATATGCCGCCTGACCTAACTCAAACATGTAGTTGGCAAGCTCATGAGATTTCACAATACGTTCAGAAATCTACAAGAAGCACACAGAAACATAAGAAGAGTAATGAACACAAGTCGAAAGTAAGCATATAAAAAGGAAGTTACCAAAGGCACCGCGCGAGAAAGGAGCCATTTGCAATCAGCAGAAACCTCCTCAACAAGGAGTTCAGAAGCCTTGCACTCAGCAACCTTTTCCTCAGCAAATTTTTCCAACTTAGCTATGCGCTGGAGATACTCTTCTTCCCTCTTCTGAGCCGCAACACGTCCTTGCTCAGCTTCCTCACTAATCTTGCGTTTCTCTCCTGACAGCCTCATAATCGCATCACGTTACGTCTGCAACTCTTTATTGGTCCGCTCACAAGCGGCCTCCCAATCCTTTTGTTTGTTGGAGTTAACCTGCTTCTCCTGTGCAAGCTTTTGCTCAGCATCAGACACCCTCCATAACAATCCTTTCCTCTCGGCATTAAACTTCTCCCTCTCTTCAGCAAATGCTTTCTGGGCATTTTCAAACTCAAGAGTCTCCTCCCCCATCAGCTTCCATTCTCAAACAATCTCCTGAGAGGTAGCAAAATAGTTGACCCCGACATGGATATGGTCATCCAAAAGCTCAAACCGGTTGCGCCTCTTCTGAAATAACCTCTCAGCAGGAGGAAGAGACAAGGAGAAGAACTCCCGGCAGTTGTTATGATCATTCATCCGGGAGCCTTGAGTTAGATTCCACCGAGGAGCATGCGGTAGATCGTCACACGCTGGGTTATGAGTATCCCAGGACCCAGTTTGGACTTTTTCAAACTCATGACTCCGGGGTACCCCCGAAGTAGCACCACCACCAGAGGCCGGTGGACGCCTGGTATAGATGGTTTGTCGATGTGTAGCCTCACTAGATTCCGCATCAGTGTCAACACCCTTGCCTCGACCACCTGCACCAGCGCCACCTGCACCATCACCACCTGCATCATCACCACCACCTTCTCCGACTTCTCCGTTTCCACATGAACTTGTTTCTCCCTCTCAACCAGATCCTCAGGGGGAGGAGATAGATCAAAAGCCCGAGAAGGTGGAGAGGTAGGAGGAGTAATCTTTGAAATATCACCCTTGCGCGAAGACTTTCCTGGCTTCGCACCTGTTTCAAGACGACCAAGATAGTCAGAAAGAAACGAAGAAAATGGCAACTAGAACAGACAAATGAAAAATCTTGTACCACGGGAACCAGAAGCAATAAATATTTCTTCCAGCAGGTTCCCAGGCTTCGCAGCAAAAACTTCCAGATCAATCTCAGATTCCGAAGGAGCAGGAAAAGTTTCCTTCTGGGGCCTGGCTCTTTTCAATGCAAGAGCAGCAGCAGCTTGCTCATCAAGCTCTTTCTTCTTAGCATCAAGAGTTTTTCTTTTCTTCATAATTTCGGTCAAAGTTTCTTCATCCTCCGGATCACGTTCAGTACGCTTGCTCCCTGCGCCTAAACCAGATAGCGTATCAGAAACGACAACATAATCCAGGAAAGGGAGAGTAGAAGGTCGCTTACGAGGAGTTTCGGTAACTGTCACCTCAGCCTTCTTCTCCTTCCCTACAGACTTGTCTACTTTCTTTTTCTTCCGGGCTTCTAACTACTCAGCAGTTTCCATCGGGGCATCAACATCAACCTCAACATTTACAGGCTCGGTCACAACGCCTTGCGCCAGACCTGCACGAGGGGAACGAGGGATTAGGTCTTCATGCGATCTGTCAGAACCCTCACTCGAGAGAACAATAACTTCCTCTCGAGCAGGGTCAACAGTGTCATCATGCTCGTCACCATCATCTTCACCTAGGATGGTATTGGCATAAGCAGCGAAACTCTCGTTAGTAGGATGCAAGAAACGGTTGCGGATCTGGTCCAACCACGTCGGTTTACCATCCGCTTGAATAGCTTCAACCATGGCACCACCGGCCTTCGGATCAAGAACGTTCAGCAAGCTGTATCCAACTGCGAAATACAAAGAGATGAGGAAGAACACAACAAAACCAGAGAAAACACAAACAAATAAGAAATAATACATACGTTTGCCTTGATAACCATACACAGGAACACCCAAAGGGTTCTTCGGAACCCACAGCATGCTCATACCAGCACCAACCAACGCCATCTCCTCTAGTTGAGAAATAGAAGTGGCTTTGTGCGTCACCTTCTTGTACCATTCTTGCTTAGCAAAATCAACGGTCACGTCTACCTTAGGGATCCCTTCACCCTCCGCCCGATAATGCATGTCTACCGGAATAACACCGCGGCGAATGTAAAAGAACTTATGTTTCCAATCATGTAGGCTTTTTGGAGGATTGGAACTACAAGGGATAACACCACTGGTCCGGGAGTTAAAGGAATAAAACCCTCCGGTGTAGGTCACTGTCACACCCCGACTTTCCACGTGTCACCGGCGGGCCCGGTGGGGAGTATCGTGACGTGGTTGGCAACATAATAGTCAAACAACACAATTATATAAATGCACAGCGGAAGCAAAAGGTAAATATATATTACAATCCGAATGTAAAGTAATATCCAAGTATTACAACGGAAAGTAAAGGATCCACAGGCGGATCAATATAAAAAGAAAACTGTTCAACAAACTTTGACATCTAGAGCTTGCGAGACTTGAGTAATGATGCCTGGAGTAGCCAGCCTATTTCATCTAGCACCTGCACTTAGCCTTTTTGGAAAATACGTCAGTTTACACTGGTAAATACAACTCAACTGACTCATTTTGAAAAGAGTTTGAAAATTGATTTGATTGCACTTCGGCAAAATATCTTTTATAACTTGGGACAATTATTAGAATAATCTTGTATACAGTTTTACTCATTTGCCGTCCATTAGCACCGGTTAGAAGAGCCGGTTTAAGTTAACTGACACGCCACAGGTGTAGTGCCCACAAGGTTGATTCCTTTAGTGGATTACCAGTTTTTACATAATGCATCTGTCAGGTGTACGCCTACACCCCGTGCTTAGGTCGTGGCCATTTCGTAAAATGATGCCAAGGATATCCGGGACATGGTCATTTAACCCCCAAGGGCCATACATCAAATAATACAGAATAAAGCGGGTTATGTAAATACATTAATCACAATCCGATTTAAATGACTACATACCCGACCAAGCGGTACTTTTATAGTACCGTATCCCAAGCCCGTATAGGGAAAATAAGTTAAGAGTATTTACCTGAGCAAAGTATCAATCAATTACAGCAAATGCAAGTACTTTTACTGGGCTCCTAATCTGGAACGAAGGTTTATAATAACCTATTAGATTTCTAACGGGTCCTTAGTTAAGCCTTAGCTTAGACCGGTTAGTTTCAATGATACGGTTCGTACGCACTATTAAGCGAAGACCGGATAGAATGTGATTTAGACCCGACAAGTTCGAAGACTTGCTTAATATGGGTATTTCATACACACTCTGGATTTTGAGAGAAAACCGATAAGGTTTGACCCGTTTCGGCTAATTTATGTAAACTAGTTACATAAGCCAAACCGAACGCGTAATTAGCGTAACGGGTAATAATGAGAGCCATTTACAGGTTTCCTAAGTTAATATGCTCCAAATATGTTGTGACATCAGTAAGATGCCTTTCATTATGCCCGAAACGTATTTAAACACAAACTATGCCCCATAGGGGTAGTTTGGTCATTTAAAAGATTATAAAAGAGTTTAAGTATTAACCTGAGTTACAGGTCTGATATAATCAGAAAAAATACTTAGTTTGATAAGTTACAACAGTAGGGTAAAGTATATATGTGAAATTTATCAAATATAACCAAACTATGCACCGTAGGGGCATTTTGGTAATTTCACATAAGCCGAAAAGCTCAAAACTGACGTCTGAGTTTAACAACCTTTGCTTACTGTTAAAATATTATAATTTATCTAAAATATCAGTAGGTATCACCCTTGTATGTTTAAAATAGTCTTAGTACATACTATGCGCTAAAAACGCTTAATAAGGCGATTAGAAGCCATTTCCGGGTTCGATACATAAAGCTGATATTTTTATTATTCCAGAAGGCTTAAAATAATTTATTTATCATTTAGAATCAGTAGCAAAAGGTTTGGAGTCGTTTAGATATGTAAAACTCATTTTATGGTTCGTAAGGGCAAAACCGACAATTACCGGATTAAGCCTACGACTATGAGTTATGCTCAGCCTAAAATTAATTAAAAATCTTCAAAAATCCCAAAATAATATATTACATCAGTGGGTAATAAGTTTGATATCAAAAAGTAGGCTTAGCTAGGCTATTCGCTAATTACGCCGTCTTATTAACATAAAGCTTCTTAATTACGCTAATGAGCATAACTCTCAATCTACACCTCAAACTGATGTCAAAATTTGTATGCAAGTTTAAATATCAGCAATTAAAGTTTCTACTCTTTTACATTTCCAAAAATCACGTTTTAAGGTAATAAGGGCATAATGGTCAACATATGAGCAATTAACGGAATCATGCGTATTAATCGGTTAACTAATGAACCATGGTGTATAATCACAGAGGGTTATACTAGCATGTAACCTGGTCCAAATGAAGCTCTTAGGCATTTCTAAATCATACCAAAACGGGTCAGAACTGAAGTCAAAGCAAAAGTCAAAGCTTTGTGACTTTCGGTTCCGAACCGGGTCTAAACAGTAAATTGTCGGGTTGAACATGTTTAGACATGTCCTTACACTAATTACCAAGTTATATTAATGATCAAACAGGTTGTATGTGTTCTACATTGCTAATCATGCATAAATTGTAAATTAAACATTCTGTTGACTTTTTATTAGTAAGTTTGACCCGACATTTGACCTAGTTAGAGTGGGAATCAGGGGGAACCCTTTTGAGGGTTTATTACCCACATAATTACCAACTTATATCTTCTTTTGATTCGACTAATCACTGGACCATTAGTGATTAATCTTAAAGTCAACCGTTAATTACGACGGTTTGACTTTTAAGCTAAAACTAAGCTAAAACTTAACAAAGAAAGGATTAGCAAACTTACTGAAGTCCTAAGCTTGATTAGTGATCACTTGAGAGAAGACTTGAGCTCCAGAAATGATCCAAAGTGCAGATGAAGGTGTGATTGAAATGTTGCAACTTAGGGGCTTTATATAGTGATCAAATCACCACAAAATGTTGACACACAAGTCTACTACTGACCATAACCTTCCCACAAGTGTCCCTAAGTGTTTAGGGGTTGTTTAGGGGCCAAGCAAGATGAGGAAAATCGGATAAAGGTCAGTTGCAACGTTTAAAACAGCCAACAGCCAACTTTCTGCATCTGGGCATCCCTTGCGCACCGCAAGGGTGTGGTTGTTGAGGTGCGCAAGCATGTCATCAGGGCCAAAAGTCTCTTTTTCAGTTTGCATCCTTGGCTCTTGGTCCTCCGAAAGGTCAATTAACTTATTTTCTTGCACTTTGAACCCTCTAAATTGACATATAAGGGCTTTAAGACATTTACCCACTTTGTTTAGTCCTCGGTTAACTTTATTGTCACCCGAAAGGTCCAAACTTTCAACGTTGACGCTTTAACCCCTCGTACACGAATTTGATCATAACTTTCTCATACGATAACGAAACTTTATGAAATTTTTATCGTGCATTCTAGTGAGCATAATTAATCGTTATAAAGCTTCGGGTTTGCTTAAAAGGTCACTCAGAGGTATAATTTAAACATGTTGACACTTTTAACCCCTGTAGTTTGTAATCTCTCACTTTTAGCTTCGTATGATCCATGATTTATTCGTTTGAAGGTATGAGCATCATGTAGGGTTAATGTACAATATATTTATTCACTGTTGACATTTAGAACTCGTATTTTCATATACTTTTCATGTTTGTCAACTTTAGTCCTTTCATAACATTCTTTCACACGTTCAAACATATGACACGTGTCAACACTTTATAGGACGTGAATTTTCGAGGTGTTACAGTCATGCTATAAAAAACATTGAACGTCTCAAATGTCGGCTCAACACGGTTGGCCCTGCAGATAAACTCAAAATGGGTAACACGAGGAAGTCCAATCACGTTGATCTGGGAAATATGGAGCCCATAATTTGTCAAGACATCGGCAATAAATTTGGTCATCGGGAGCCGGAAATTACCCTCCCGGAAGAAGGTCGCATACAACGCAATATAACCTGGAGGTGCATCCAAGGCGGTAGAGCCTGGGGTTGGAAACTGAGCACCCCATTCTGGAAGGAAACCCATCTCCCTAACCAAATTCTGGAACTCTTCCTCTTTCCAACCTATCATCGCTCGATCCGGACCGGGAGGATTCCTACCCTTGTATTTTCTTTTCTTAGCCAGGGGATTGGCTCCGGAAGACATATTGCAAAAGGATGAAGAAAAGAAATCTGAACGATCTAAGAAGAAAGAGTAAGTAGAGGAGAATGGGAAGAAACTGTTGTTCAAATTTTGAAAAGTGAAGAAAAGGGAGAGAACCGCCATATATTTATACCCATCGCATTTAATGCGATGGGTAGTGGGCCGTCGGGAAATCAGAACGTCACCCAACAGGGGAAAGACACGTCAGCGGAAAGAGAAACCGTCACCGCCTTTTTCTGGAGCGTGGGCGACACATACCTGACACCAGGATGGAAAGTAACTGACACCACTGAAAAGGCGCATGTTCACCTCCGACAAGACAGGGACGTCAGACAGTCACAATCAGTTGTCCTTATCCCAAGAAGGGAAACTTCTTTCAGAAGGAAATACCAACGCGCCATGCGCCATGCGTCCAGCTGGCTCAACTCTGCAAAAAGTTACCAACACGCCATGCGCCACGCGTCCGGTTGGCTCAACTTTGCAAAGTTACCAACACACCATGCGCCATGCGTCCAGTTGGCTCAACTTTGCAAAGTCACCAACACAGTTGGCTCAACTTTACAAAGTCAACACGCCATGCGCCACGCGTCCAGTTAGCTCAACTTTATAAACCTACCAACACGCCATGCGCCACACGTCCAGTTGGCTCAACTTTGCAAAGTTACCAACACGCCATGCGCCACGCGCCCAGTTGGCTCAACTTTGCAAAGTTACCAACAAGCCATACGCCACGCATCCACTTGGCTCATTTTTGCTAAATCACCAATGCACGGCACGCGCCATGCGACTACTCGGCTCAACCGTGCAAAGTAGCAAACATGTATTTCGAGAAGGCCAATAACCATTACTTTCATAAGTCCAGAATCTCTCCTAGACGATCAACTCAACTAGAAGGCACACTGGACTGGGGGGACTTGAAGAGGTATGGTCCCAATTCTTTGCCTACATGGCAAGGACCACACCACTTTTCCATCCGACATGGCGCCTACATCAGCAAGCGAATCCAGAAGATTCTAGAAGCTTCTGGAAGACGTCAAGATGGCACCAAAGATGCTCCTTCTGACAGAAAGGACGACACGTGTCACCAGTCTTCAGGCGCCATGTAGGCCTGCAGCAAATCAAGGAGCAGACCGACAGCAGCGGTACGATGTTTCCAGCATGGACAAATATAGGCGCGCCACGTGTACCACTACCCTGACCTCAGCAGAGGGAACCAAGAGGATATTCCCCTTGGTCGGACAGCTGGCGCCCTATAGCAGCTGGCAAGGTTGCTCCTCCCTCTTTCATCCTCCGGCTATAAATAGGACCCTTCATCACCCAGGTTAATTCTATTCGATTCATCTCACTCTCACTCTTAACACACACTGTTTTATTTCCTCAGAACAGAACTTATTCTCACGCCGGATCCCGGTTAAGAGGGAAACCCCCATATTCCCCTCTTAACGAGCTAACGGTGTTACTGTTTTGCAGGACTCAGTCTTTTGGCGAGTAAGAAAGAAGATTGAACCCACAGAAGAGACGACCGAGCTAGTTAATCATTGGATTTAACCAGCGTTTCATCAATGTGTCTTTTTATTCCTTTTGCTCACATAATTCGTTAATTTTGGGTGTGCATTTGACGAGCGTGGGAAGACATGGGTGTTGCGGTTGGACATTTTTTCGCCATTGGACCTAATCGCGTTTTGGGATTTGGTCTTTTTTTCGTTTGCTAGATTATTATTTTTTACTATAAATTTTGTTGGACATTTGATTAGTTTTGTGATGGCGCAGTCATCACTTTTTCCCGGATTTCCTTTCATCCTATCGATGTTTTACCTCAAGAGGAAGTTATAAGAAAAGAAAATCACAGTCAATGTCGTTGCAGAAGTAAACATTTATGATTTCAATCTCTGGGATTTTCCATGTTTTAATCGTTCACGAAACCATAATAACTATATGTGAATTTCATTCCTTTAAATAACAATTTTTGTTAGTTTATTTTGCTCCATCCTAACTATATTTGAATCAATGAAACCACTTTAGGCTCAGGCCCAATACTTCTGACAAAATGTAATGGGCCCAGACGAGGAAGCCCAACAGATAACCCTCGTCATCAAATCCAACTATATAAAGTGGAACCTTTTAATTTAATAATTTCTAACCAATCATTTTTTATGATTCTAAGTCTTCAGATATCAACATATTTTATACGATACAAAATATTTTCTATTCGAATTCTTTGTAGATAGAAAATACAATACACAAAAGGGTCTTTGGCCTAACACTCTCATGATATGAAAAATGATGCCCTCTCTATGAAGTCGAGAGTTCGAATCCTATGGTGATCGTGACTTAGTGACGTAAAACTAGAAGTACGTTGTTTAAAGAAAGAATGAGATACAAAATATTTTCTATTCAATATCTTGTAGTTGTTTAAAATATTAGAATATCGTTCGCATACCACTTTTCTCACATGTTGATTAATAGTCAAAGCATTCGTGTTGTACTTGAATTTATAAAATTTGTAAACACTTGGATTTTGCATTTGAAAATTGAAACTCATGTGATTGGTTTTTCAGGAACGGAAAGCGGTCTTCTCAAGACCAACTAAAACACCGACAACTACTTGGCTGGCCCCCTTACACATAACACAATGAATGAGTAGATCTCACACATATTTACTTCCTTCAAATGGATAACAATGTTTATACGATTTTATTATTTGGTAATAAAAAATAATCATCATGTGTTTTAGCTTTTTCAGATTTATTCTGGACTCATCATTATCGAGTAAATAACAATTTCAAAAATCACATGTTTTTTACCTTTAATTTTAACATGACTTAGAAACATTACTAATTAGTAGAAAAGGACTAAAGAAATTAGTCAAGTGGACACAAATGGCAAAAAAACACAAACCCAACATCTCTAAAATAAGAAAAAGTGACAATTTTTATCAACCAAAAAACGAAAATTGGACAACTATTATATGAAACTAAAATAAAAATAATATTTGGGTTATTGTTGTTGAAGGGGTATGGTTCCAAATCTTGCGCCGACCATACGAGTTAATCTCAGATCATGCGCGAGACCATACCCAAAGTAGACCAAATCTGATAGCTCTGTCTACAAAGGTATTGAATTCCCTGACCTTGCGACGACTACAAAGGTGTACCCCAAGTCGCACGCGAGGTCAGGACCAAGACAGAATCAATTCTGACACTTAGTTCTTTTGACAAAAGACATAGCTTCCTCGACCTTGCACCGACTACATGGATTTATCCCGGGTCGCGTGCGGGGACAAGGAGCGCAAGGCAACATCAGACGGTACAGAAAGTACGATTGGCAGAGTAGTGGACAGTAGGCGCTCAACAGACTATAATCTATCGTGTTACACGATGAGCAATCGTGTAGGAGACAAGAAGTACACAAGGACACATATGTGGCACCAATCAGCGTGCACCGACCACTGCTCCATGATCTCCACCTAAATGCTGATGACAGACCAGACAATAAGGACAGCCGTCAGGACACGTGGATCCATTTAGCGTGCGCCAGCTAAGCCTCACCTGGAATCACTAACGGTCGTGACAGGGGAAGCAAAACAGATATTCCTTGTTGTCAATCCCGGGCCCAAGGCCCATCAACCATCTCCTTCACAATTCACCTCGGCTATAAATAGAGAACGTCATCCCCAGGTTTAAGGATCACTCTCTTGCTCTCTCACTTATTACACACACGTTTATCCTCAAAGCAAGTTCTTATTCTCACACCGGATGGTGGTTATAAGGAGAACCCCCCTGTCTCCTCCTTATGACGAGCTTTACGGTGTGTTGATTGTTTTGCAGGATCGACGTAGCTGTTCACCGAGTTTAGAAGAAGATTAACCTTATTTGAACGAGACACTAACCACAAGCTAATCCCTGGATTAACTTGGTGTTTCTTCGTTTGTATTTTCTAGATATTAAACAATGATCAAGTTATTCTACAAAGGCTTCTAATTGTAAGAAGTGTAAGAAGGATTTATAGAGTGACAAGTGTCCAATAACCTAAAACTAAACCCACTATATCACCACCAAAAACCTAAACACCCACCCCCACCACCACCCAAAAACCTAAACCCCCCCCCCCCCCCCACCCAGAAACCTAAACCCCCCCCACCCCCCCCCCCCCCCCCCCCCCCCGCAAAAAAAAAAAAAAAAAAAAAAAAAAAAAAACTATACCTCACCAAAAAAACCTAACCCCCCCCCCCCCACCCCCCAAAAACCTAAAAAAAAAATATAAAAAAAACTAAACACCCACCCCCACCCCCACCACCACCCAAAAACCTAAACCCCCACCCCCCACCCCCTCGGCAAAAAAAAAAAAAATTTTTTTTTTTTTTTTGGGGTGGGTGATGGGGGGGTGCGGGGGGGGGGGGGGGGGGTGGGGGTGGGGGTTTTTGATGGTGGTGGTGTAGTGGGTTTTTTTAGGTTATTGGACACTTGTCACTCTATAAATCCTTCTTACACTTCTTACAATTAGGATCCTTTGTATTTGATCTTAATCCATTAAACAATATCTTTTTAGTTATACTTCATTCTAAAGGAGATCATACCATATGAAAGACACAATATATCAAAATTCACGATTTCTCCACTAGGTAGACTCTTCAGATTGTGCGAAAAATCGAAAACATACAAAGGTTACAACCGTATGAAATTAAACAACGGAGAGATTTGGATCACCTGAAAAGACATAGTAAAATAGTAAGACACCTGCGTGATTTTTAAAACAAAATTGTGTAATGTTGTGATATGTGCCCTATTTTGTTGCCTTCAAACAAGCTAAATTATTGTTTTGGTTTGGTACTTTGGTCTAAACAATAATCATTTAAACTATCTATGACTTTCAATCTTTCATATATATCTTCACAATATGCTTGTAATTTATAATATAATGCCATGTTAATAGTAATTTGACAGTCACAACATTGAAAAAACTCAACCAAACTAATATTGAAAACCTGTGATAAAATCATCATACTTTTAGAAAACCGCAAAACTTTCAAGAAAAACACAATTTTTGTGTTTTTTAAAAAGATTATGTTCACATTTTTCCTTGTAAAAAACTAATACATAATTTGACATATTATTAGTCAATGAGGTGGTGGTGGAATGATGGGAGATTAGGCGAATAGGTGGAGATCGCTAGTTCGATCCTTGAACTAAGCGGGTTTTACCTCACTGCCTTCGGGCGAGTGTTCACGGGCTTCGGCCCTAGGTGAGGGTTTTGCCCGGTTCGAAGGCGAGTGTATCCCGATGTGGGGCCCATACGAATGATTCGTTCACCGTTCAAAAAAAATTGACATATTATTATTATAATTATTTTATTAAACCTTAATTTAAGAGGTCGGCAGTAATATGCATTTGATAGAGACCAGGAGATTGCTGGAGAATTTGGGAACAGCTTGCACAAAAGACCAGGAGAAGTGTTTTCCTAAATTCAAATGAAATGTTTATTTTATTAAAATATTTCAAACCAAGTTATATTCATTAAAAAAATTCTATATTTTATTTTATAAATATATAAAAATTAGTTTAGTGTATAAGCCATTAAAATTTTCATATTCCCAACAAAAACATAAGTTCTAAAAGCCCATAATAAAACATAATAACTAAAATAAGACCATCTGTAACCAGAGGCGTCCGAAAACCTCATTGTCTGACTATCTTGGGGCTTGCCCCCGAACTTCACTTCCTTTCTCTCCTCTCCATGGACCACACACCTTTTCTATCTCCTCTACTCACAAAATATGGGCGTTGCCTGCGACGGACACTCTATGGTGCGGTCTCCCTCTCTCTCTCTCCTCCACACTGGTGTCCATGGACCCTGTTAGATGCCGTAAGATCAAATAATAGAATCTTGACAATAAAGTAACAATTTAATAGTCTAAAATCTAATGTTACTCCTTAATTTGCTTTTAAGCTTGTACTTGTGCTCATCTTTATAGGGACAAACTCAACAGACCTTTGTTTTAACTTTTGGGGTGGCCACAAATAAGCCACCTTAATTTGTGGGAGACAAGAAGTTACAAGCACAAGACTCAAGTCATATGTTTATGCTAACCATCATTTCTCTCTGTTGACTGGCCCCACTCCTAACACATATATAAACACTTATCACTTTTATCTAAAGACTTCAAGATTTCTCTGTTGCAGCATATGCATCTTTCTAAGTGTGAAAAAGGTTGGTTATCTTAGGTGTACCCACAAGCCCAAGAACATAGCTTTGTTTCAAACCATCAAAAGGGTATCTCAAAAACTCAAAAAAAAAGATCTTTTTTTCTTCCATACATGTAACCATGATCGCGCATAACCGATGAGTCGACTTTCTTGATTTTGTTTTCAGGATCTGGATTGAGATGAATACAGAAATGAAGATTTGAATTAGCAAAGATGGAGGGTGGGAATATGTGGAAAAGCAATTCATACCCATGTGAAAGTTCAGGAGATAAAAGGTACATAGAATTTAATATGATCCCACAGCCACAAACACCAATGGAGCCCATGGAGTTCTTGTCAAGATCATGGAGTGTTTCGGCTGCCGAAATTTCTAAAGCCTTTGCGGCTGCTCAAAAACCACAGACCGAAAAAAAGATTGTTTGTCCAGTTACTCCAGTACACGAGTCATTCATCGCACCTCAACCCGTGAGTAACATAATTCAAAGCATAGTTCAAAACTAATAGACCAACTTGAACATTTTGGTTTTTTATTGAATGTTCAATAATTGTTTCCACTTTGCAGCAAGAGAAGGTATCAAGGGTCAGGGCTAGAGGGAAATGGTTTAATAACAACAGGGATGGTGTTATGAGGAAGAAAGATAAAGTTCGGAGAGAAAAGGCGCAGGCGCATGCCGCCTTGTGTGTGGCAGGGTTGGCAACCGCTTTGGCTTCCATTACTGCAGCCGCAGATGCCACCGCTAGAAGCTTGGCGTTGGATGATTCGAGAATGACCACTGCACTTGCCTCTGCTACAGAGTTGTTGGCAACCCATTGTTCAGAGTTGGCTGAATCGGCTGGCGTTGATCATCATCTTGTGGTTTCTGTTGTCCAGTCAGCAACTAATATCCAAAGTCCAACCCATCTAATGACTCTCACTGCTGCAGCTGCTACAGGTTAATTCATTCATCATTTAATCTGCATTGCATTCATGTTAACCGCTGCAAGAATATAATTACCGTATGTATATTGGGTGAGGTTCATTTCAGACCACTAAATTATTGTGATAACAAAAAATTTACAAACTTAAATCATTTAATTTTTTGATCAATGGTTCATATTTATAAATTTTGTACTTCTTACATACAAATGTGTATGTTATGTATATACAAAACCATCAAAATAATTTGTTCATATTTAATTTTTATAAACTGTGTATTCATCGGTGAAACTAAACTGTTATCGTTTCAATTAATAGCTTTGCGAGGCGAAGCAGCAATGAAGGCAAGATTTCCAAAAGAAGCAAAGAAGAACGCCACAGTAATTCCATTTGAAAAGGGAATGGGGGGTCATCATATGCTTACTAGTGAAACAACAAAATGGGAGCCTCAAGGCATGCTGCAACAAGTACACAAAGGTTAGATTATAAATTATAATGCGAGTCAACACGATTAAAATACCGTCATATTTTAATAATACATCGTATACGAAAGCTTGACCTTTTGACTGAACTTAACTGACTAAATGATTATCCGATTGTCGGTCCAGGAGGGTTACACTGGAAGCAAGTATCAATCTACATAAACAAGAAGTCCCAGGTAGATTTTATATAGTTTAGTACAAATCAAAAGCAACTGTTCCGGTTTTGAGTTTTGATCAAAGCATAAAAAACTATGGCAGGTTATTATCAAGCTCAAAAGCAATTATGTTGGAGGGGCTTTTTCCACAAAGAATAAAGGCAAGTTTTGACTTCATTCCACCAAACTTAATACATAAACATCATTTTATTTGCTAAAATTCTAAAGTGAAAGGAACCCACAATCACATATTCACTTCTGCTGACATATTATGAGTAGGACCCACAATCATAATCTTTATTAATTGTTAACTTCATATTCTTCTGGTAACACAGGTGTTGTGTATGGTGTCTGCAATGAGAAAGCCTCTTGGCCATTTTGCAAAGAAAGGGACAACGCAGATGTTTATTTTGGGGTAAAAACCGCAAAGGGTCTTTTGGAGTTCAAGTGCAAGAGCAAGGTCCACAAGCAGAAATGGGTCGATATAATTCAATATCTACTACAGCGAACCAGCAACGTTGACAACATTAGGCATTCTATGAACATGTTAACCTGCATAGAGTGATGGAAATGTGATGGTGTGTGCATCTGTTATGGTTTTGTGTTTCTGTCGTGTGATTTGTAACGCTCGTGTGATATCTGAAGGCGTGAGCCACTAACGACTTGTTTTTTTCGCTTTATTTGTTGGATAGATACTTTTTGTTTAGTGTTTGTATCTTATTTTTAGACTTTTAAGTTCCATTTGTACATAACATTAGTGAGAGATGAAAAGCAACAAACGTTTTTCCTTTCGAAAGGCTATCTTAAGATTGTGCATAGGGTTCTTTCTTTCTTTGTGTGCACTTCTAACCTCTCTTTAAAAACCCAAGTATTGCAAGTTTGCAACCATTGATTTTGCTCGATGGCCAACTTCATTATAAAAAAGTCGAAACAAATTGACCAGGAGAGGTGATAGATTTATGAACAATGGAGCAAATGAATTCACCAAAATTTTATGCCAAAAAAACAAGCAAACATAATCACCATAAAGCTTTGTACGGTTTGTATAGAAGGGGTCCTTCCACACAAACACCAAGTTGATTGTATATGAATTACTGAACCAGTGAACCCAACACTCACAGACAAAGATTAGGATAATGGGTTGGACCCTTATGAATCTTAGCATGGTTTTTCGATAGGTTACGTGAACTTGGGGATCAAGTTAGTCCTCAGAATCTCACAGTTAGTCCTTGGTTACGTAAACTTGGGGATCAAGTTTCCGTAAACTTGGGGATCAAGTTAGCCCCCATAATCTCAAAAAGAATTGATATTTAGAAATCTTTTAGATTCAAAGAGACTCTTTCATATGGCAAAACTATCATTCTGATCAACACAAAAGGATTATGCCTTTTCATCTATCCTCGAGAAATTCCAACATGGGTAGGTCTTTAGGTATGCGGTATTATGTTTCCATTAAACGAAAGAGACATACGTCACACGTCGGTAAACAACAAAGATGAAACGAGCACAAAATAAGCGAGAAAACAAAAGATGACTATCTGCATGAACAACTTTGGATTGTTCGGAGACGTAACCGTCCTGCAAACCACCAGTCACAAAAAGATATCAATCAGCACTTTCTGGTGAGAAAATAATATCTTGTTTTAGATTCCATCATCCTTCATCTTTGTATACAAATAATCGAAATGAAAATGAGGAATTATTTACCTAGCAATGCGTTGAGAAAGACGAGGGAATGGCAGACTCTGAATAAAGACGATTCCCGGTCCCGTCACCATCGCGGTTACCAAATTATCGCCCTGTGTAAACCACCAACAGTTAAAAAAGACAAAGATCATATGTTAACAATGACAAAGTATCTAAAACAAAGTACCCCAAAGACCGCCCTTCTCATTGGACCGTTATATTTGATTTGCACATTCAATGTAGATGAGAGAGCGATGACACTAGAGATGTCCACTGAAAGCGTCTCGCCAACCTCGAGATTCTTCTGCACAACTAACACCACATGTAAACGAAACAAGTAGGTCAGTTAAGGAATCGTTACTTAGAACAGAAGCAAAGAAGTTAACATACCAGATCCACCCCCAACAACGAATGCCAGCCCTTGTCCAGATAGTTTTTGTCTCAAGAAACCCTACAAACACCATACCAATGATTGGTATAAAGAATTAACTTGAATCACAAGTAAGAGACGTAAAAACAAAACACACATCTCACCTCAACTCCGGCAACAACATTGCGTGCCCTCTGATCAAATGTGTTACTGACCTTCACATCACCGATGGAACAAAGAAATGAATCCGGCTACATAACAATATTATTAACAAATTCAGATCAACATTTTCTCAGGATAAAACAAACAGGCAATGAATCAGATGTGCTTACCTGGCATAATATTTCACCGCCAAACTTTGCCAAGTCAATCTAAAGGATAAAAATTAGAACAGAATCAAGCAACAAGAAACCGAAAATTGACAAGAAAACGAACCGGGAGAATTCTTCCTAAAGAAGGAGCAGCAATGCCGACAAACCCATCAGTTGAACCACCATTTAGAAAATATGTTTTAGTCACATTCTTCCCAAAAAGCCACTGCCACATTCCCACTTCATTTTCTGGGGCGTAAACGTTTTCCATTTGAATGGAACCAGACATATAGCACATGCAACCTGTGAATAATTCACATTGTATGAAACACAGCGTAAGTTAAACCCAATTCAAGTAACACATCTAATATTACTATGTCTATGTGCACAGTACCTCTATAAAGTCTGTAATACAACCTACAACTAGAAGTAATATCTAACTAAACAACTTCTGCAGCCCTCATGAAGTGAGAGATAGAAAGATAGCAGTGAAACATACAAATTTAATGGCGATTACCTGGTTTTGCACTGACCTTGTCTTCTGGCTTCAACATAATCTGGCAAGGACAAATCAGGAATGTAAAGGTGAATTTTCTTGAACAAATTCCCAACACTGTAAATAATACTAAAAGGTACCTGAACTATCTGAGCTTCACCACCCAAAATCTGAAAAGATGTAACAGCATCTTCTGGACTCTATTGCACATTAACCACCGTCAGTAATTGAGTGATAAAAATGGTAAGCAAAATTCTAAGAGGTGCTTAAGATCCGTATTATATACTAGAGGTTACTCCCCGTTCTAATAATGCTTACTATTATAAATAAAAGCATGAGCTAGTCTGCTAGCTAGAAATAATTATTCTACTTTTGCTATCCTCCTTATACTATAGCATTTCCTATAAACATAATCATAGTCCAACACAGTATTTCAAATGTCTAATCCAAATGCACATCCTCTGTGCCACTCAAATGAGTTGCCCACATTTAAGTCTTGAAGCAGGCTACTACTTGTGAGGGGGCATGTTGTTAACAAAGTATTCCTACAATAGAAAGTAAAACTTATTTAACTACTACACCAAATATGTTATTTAGACGCATTCATTTACAGGACAGACAAGTGATCTTATGGGAACAAGGTCATTAACACAAATTAAGTGCACTAACTTTCACTTCAAATTCAAACCTTCAGCTAATCACTAACAAAAATCAACTTTAATCAGCCACAGGATCCAATCAAACACCATACAGTCACACACCAATCTCACCCGACCACATAACCCTCACCGCTCCATTTCCACCTCAAATAAACAAAGAACAATACACTCGACACGCAAACTCAGCCCGATCACCATCGTATCGTCACCAGAACCATATCAATTAAAAACCACAAGCAATCACTTTCATTAAACTTCCACTTCATTCCCTATCTCACCTTCATTAACCCTCACTTCAACTACATATCACACAGCATACACCTAATCATCAATCTATATAAAAAAAAAACTTCAAAACCTAACGAATCACAAAAACCTAATTCTGAATTTAATAATAAACATACTCAAAGAAAAAACGTAAACGAATTACAAATTCCTTCATCAATAACGAAAACCTGAAAGGCTAAAACTGAAATTCGAGTATTCACATAAAACCTAGATCATATACCTGATAAACGAAGGGTTGAAAAGGCGTCGAAAAGAACGGAGCCGCCATAAACACACACAGTGGCTTAAATTCAACCGTAGATCAAACAACTGCTGAAATCAACAAAAAATGGCAGATCGATCGGTCAATTTCGTGTTCGTTGTTGGGGTTTAACGGAGCAAATTCTAAAGTTATTGCTTTAAATTGTCAGTCTTTTGACTATTGCGAGTCTGTGTTGAGGAGGGGTATTTTTGGTAATTTAGGTGGTTTTGAAATTAGTTTAAGTTTCCACACGGGTGAAGAAGATGAGTTTGGAACTTTTGGCTGACGTGGAGGGTGACATGTCAGCGGTTAAAGGTTGTGGTGTTGTAAAGATGACGTGGCGTGATTTTAGTGGTGGTGGTTAACGTGGATGGTGACATGTCAGCATTTGAGAAAGGTGTTAGGTGGATGGAGTTTGAGCGGGGGTGCGTTTATCAGATTAAAATTACTTACTAAATTAGCCCTTTTATAGTTTTTATGCCATAGGTATTTTTAAAACTTTCGGTTATGGTTTGTATACAAGTACTCATGCGTTTTATTATTTCGGTTTAATAAATAAGTAGTATTTAGGACCCGCTTTATGCGGTGGGAACGCTAAACTAAACAAAAAGTGAACATAAAAACGTTAAACAATGTTTGTGTGTTGTGGCGTGTTAACTTGCAAAAATTAGACAGAAACGTAAAATGTATAAATAAAATAACAAATTCGGCTTAGAACCCTTGAGTTGTGATGGAGCCGTTAAACTGACAAAAATAGATGTATAAACGTTGAACAACACATGTGCGTTGCAACGTGTTTACTCGCAAGTTTTAGACCGAAATGTAAAACAACATGTGTTTGTAAAAGATGAAAAGTATAGCGGACCAAAGTTGAAAATAGAAAAGTGTTAGGTATATAAGTTAATATAAGCTCACGCCGGGGACATTTAAGCCTCAGATCAACACATCTAGAACCATAACTTCCAACCGCTATAAGCACATCTGCTTTTGGGTCACACAAAACACTTCC
>CM060419.1:122995651-123038497 GCA_030545235.1 Helianthus tuberosus | reverse complement strand
ACCTAACGGGACCGCCACCACCTAGAACAACATTATAACAGGACACCTACCTACCGGTAGATGAGTTGTGATGCTTAGGTCGTAGATTTTTAATGACGATAATTAATACCTTTTCCTTGATTATAAAGATTTTCTTTTAAATATCAATATTTTACACCTAAATATCATATATATGTATCTTATTTAGAGTAAAGCTAACAAATTGGTTTAAATATTTTTTATTTTGTTTATAAAATAAAATTAGCTTTAAGTCCATACATATTTCATGTTTTCTTTACAATGTTTTGTGATTATTTACCAAACGCTCAATGTCTTAATGACTTATCACTTACTCGAAATACCAAACAATTACTCCAAATACAAAACAAAACCCATCATCATATTAGTCATATCAAAACAATTTAGTCTCACTCTCAATAATGTTTTATTCCAAGTTATTTAACAATGTAAATAGAGTTGAGTTTGCTCTTTATCTCGTACAACACCGGTAGAGAAACTCGATAGCATCTCTACAATACTCAATTGATTTATATTCTTACACATCATTCAATATTTTTTTCTCTTGTTAAATCTATTAAAATTTTAGTGTTTAATACTATATTTAGCATTTTCTAAAAAGTTGCATCAAAAGTGAAAACACACCCATACTATTTTCGACTAAACATTTTTAGCTAAATAGTCGTTTGATCAAATCTATATAAATATAATCAGTGATATTTTTTTGCACTATAAAGCAAATTAACGATATCAACTATCATCTTTTCATCGGTTGAAAAACTAGGAGAAAACATACTGATACTATTTTCGACTAAACATTTTAGCTACATAGTCATTTGATCAAATCTATACAAACATAATCAATGATGTTTTTTTGCCCTGTAAAGCAAATTAACGATATCACATATCATCTTTTCATCGGTTGGAAATCTTTCTATTTTCAACTAAAAAACCTTTAGCATTCTTTTATTTTTTCTGACACATGACACCCTTTTTTTTGTGTTGTTATGTGTAGATGACTAGGAAAATATATAATTTTTAGGTTAAGATTTATAGATACATATTTATTATATTCATCAAATTATCATGTTTTGAAAAAAAAATGATATATATATTTTTTAAGTAGCTATGTCTTAAAAAATAGAGTAAATTACAATTTTGGTCCTTGTGGTTATATTACTTTTACATATTTAGTCCAAAAAAAGAATTTTTTAACATCTGAGCCCTTAGCGTATTTTTTTCTAACCCTTTTGGCCTCTAACGTCTTTTTTCCTAACCCTTTTGGCTCCTAATATTATGGATGAGGTTAGTGTTAAGGGCCAAAAGGGTTAGAAAAAAAGATGTTAGGGGCTCGGATATTAAAAAAGTTATTTTTTAGGCTAAAAGGGTAAAAGTGATATAACCACACGGGTCAAAATCGTAATTTACTCTAAAAAATAATTATATTTAAGAGTAAATTGGTTTGTCATTTAAAAAAATATTAAAAATAACTAAAAAATTGATCAAAATTCGATGTGACTCATGTGATTTCTCATCTTACAAATCCCAGTAGCACTTCAATTTCCCTGCCGAAATTCTGTCCAAAAATCTGCGACAGACACGTGGCACGCCAACAACCGTGGCGGCTGACCAGAAAGTCAATAAACACGACCAAATTATACATTGACAACAATCCATCCCGTCGTCTTCCATAGATGCTGGTTGTAGTAGTTGGTGAGCATAATCTCATCTAGAAGCTGCTTCATTCTCTTTTATTATCATTAACATTATTATATTACACTCCAACTTTCCATTCATTCTTAGTTTATATCGATTCTGTGATCAGGTAAATAATTCTCTCATTTAAACTCTAGTAATTCAGATCTGTTATTTATAATCGCATCCGATCTTGTTCAATTTATTTGATTATAATCTGTAGGATTTGTTGAGGTTTGACTATGGGGACTGGTCAATGGACTGTTGAACACAGAGCTCCAATTAGGAGTGAAGCTTCTGTGAATGAGTATGTGCCGGAAATCGGATGCCTGTCGGTTATCGTCCTCGGTGCTTCAGGTGATCTGGCCAAGAAGAAGACGTTTCCTGCTCTGTTTCATCTCTACAGGCAGGGGTTTATTCAGTCACAGGATGTTCATATCTTCGGATACGCCAGGACCGCCATTTCGGATCATGATTTGAGAAGCCGAATTCGCGGGTGAGATTTTGTTGCATGCCTTAATGTCAATGTTTTCGGACCGGACGTCGAACGGGTCTCCCCACTGGTGGGCCCGGATGTTAGAACCGGATAATTCAGTTCAACCGGATGGTTTTCTGGTCCGACCGCTGATTTTCCGGTCCAAAATTGAACGGTTTCTAACACCCTAACCTAGACTGGTTAAGGCCCAGTTCCGTGTCCGGTCCGGGTTTCAAAACATTGGTTAATGTAGTTAATTGTTTGTTTTTTTTTTTGAACGGTGACTTTGTTTTTGAGTCACCCACTGTCACACCGCCAAACGGCGGCCCAAGCCAAGATCTGCCCAGACTACGTTGTCTTAACCGGGCTCGCGCTGGGTTGGTCAGACTTGGTTACGGCGTTCCCGGAAACCATGCAAGGGTTTTGAGGTGTTAATTGTTTGTTTGATATGTTATTTGTGTGTTATTATAGATATCTTACACCATGCAAGGGTTTTGAGGAAACACATGAGGAAGATGTAGCCCAGTTTTTGCAGTTGGTAAGGCGAAAAATGAAATAATTGTGTGCAAGTAAGATTATTGGTTATTTGAAAGCATATGAGTGATTGTTTGTAAGATAATTACTTGTGTAGATTAAATACGTGTCTGGTGCGTATGACAAAGAGGAGGGATTTCGTTTGTTAGACAAGACAATATCGGAGTATGAGCTGTCGAAAAACAGTACGGAAGGGTCATCTAGAAGGCTCTTTTATCTTGCTCTTCCACCTTCCGTGTATCCGCCTGTCTGCAAAATGATAAGAAGTTATTGCATGAACAAGTGTATGTATTTCTAATTCCTGTTTATTAACTTATAGGCAGCATGTTATTGTGAAGAATTAATGGAAGTTAGATTATTCTTTGTACAGCTGATCTTGGTGGTTGGACTCGAATTGTTGTTGAAAAGCCGTTTGGTAGGGACTTGGCGTCTGCTGAAGAACTCAGTGCTCAGATTGGAGAACTGTTTGACGAACTGCAAATCTACCGTATTGATCATTATCTGGGAAAAGAGTTGGTCCAAAACTTGGTATTAGCAACACTTGAAACAATCCATTATTTTATTTTATTTTAATTCTTGTTTAACTTTTGTTAATTAATACGCATATGCAGATGGTACTTCGTTTTGCAAATCGCTTCTTCTTGCCGCTATGGAACCGTGACAATATTTCTAATATTCAGATTGTGTTTAGAGAGGATTTTGGAACTGATGGGCGTGGAGGATATTTCGATCAATATGGGTAATTTCTGTTATTACTCGTGTCTTATATTGATCAGTAGTTATCTAGTAAATTTTTTTTACATTTATGTTCACTTGATGGTTAATTATCCTTGTGTTCTATATTTTAACAGAATTATCAGGGACATCATTCAGAATCATCTATTACAAGTAAGAGAATTTGAATATTTAATAATTAATACATAAATTATGATTATTCCGGTAGAAACATGTATCACTAACAAATTTGTCCATATTGCAGGTGCTTTGCCTTGTTGCTATGGAGAAGCCCGTTTCGTTAAAGCCTGAGCATGTTCGCGATGAGAAAGTGAAGGTGCATGCTTTGACTTTTTTTGTTACAAATTTGACTTTTCTTGTTAGTCTTATGCTATAGTTCGCTTTCAAATAACAGGCTGACCGATTAAAGAATCCAACTCACTAACTGGTGCTTATATGATTTAGGTTCTCCAATCTGTTCTTCCGATCGAAGACAATGAAGTTGTGCTTGGACAGTATGAAGGCTATACCGATGATCCAACGGTTCCTGATAACTCAAACACTCCCACCTTTGCTACCATGGTTCTTAGAATTAATAATGAAAGATGGGAAGGTGTGACAGCTTATTAATATTTTTGTCATATCTATTTCTTATATTTACATTTAGTTGTTTATGCATTTTATTATATATATATATATATATATATATGTTGTAGGTGTTCCTTTTATTATGAAGGCAGGGAAGGCGTTGAATTCTAGAAAGGCGGAAATCCGTGTGCAATTTAAGGATGTTCCCGGCGACATATATAAATGTATGTTAAATAGATTTTGATATATAAAAAGTGAAATTTTAAGATTACGAGCATAGCTTGAGATTAATCAATCAATACTTGTATAATACCCCTTCAGGTAAAAAACAAGGCAGAAATGAGTTTGTCATAAGGCTTCAACCTTCAGAAGCCATGTACATGAAGCTAACAGTAAGTATCCCCTATGTCATCCATACTTGAAGGGTATTTTAGACATTTGACAGTGTGTCGTAACATAATCTCCTATGTAGGTCAAGCAACCGGGGCTTGAGATGACAACTGCTCAGAGTGAATTAGATTTGTCATACGGACAGAGGTATCAAGAAACCATAATTCCCGAGGCTTATGAACGTTTGATTCTTGACACGTGAGTATCAAAAACCTAAGTCCTTTGTTTTATGCATCTTGTTTTAAACACAACAACTACATAAGTAGAAAGGTAACAAATTTGTTATCTGATTTACAGAATAAGGGGCGACCAACAACATTTTGTTCGTAGAGATGAGCTAAAGGTATAACTCAATCCATTCAACATGTGCTAGAAAATTACCAGTTTTGACGCGTTACCCAACAATCTAACATTATATTAAATAAATGAGCAGGCGGCATGGGAGATTTTCACGCCTCTTCTGCACAGAATCGATAGAGGTGAGATGAAACCACTTCCATACAAGCCAGGAAGCAGAGGCCCGGAAGAAGCAGACAAGTTGGCCCAAAAGGCGGGTTATGTTCAAACTCATGGGTACATATGGATTCCGCCAACTTTGTAGAGTGTCCACCTGGTTCCTGCAGATGCAAATAAGAACGTCATGATGTTCTATATATTAGGATCATTGTATGTGTTCTGCGGTTTTCTTATATAACGGGTGGGCTAAGGAACGTTTTTACCCATCAAGTCATCAACTATAGGGTGTGATGAACTCATGTTTTGATGCGAATAATTATAACGTTTGATCAACATAGTTACTGTTAGTATGGTTAGATATGCATTTGTTTGACTAAACGATGATTGTGCAACTCCTCTTAGGTTAATAGAGAGTTCGGGTCGCTCTTAAGGTTAATAGAGAGTTAGACCGCCACTCGTTTAAATATTTAGTTTTACTCCTGAATAATTATTTAATTATTTTATTTAAATACATGTGTATGTATATATATATATATATAAGGCCCTTGAGTTTAATCAAATCTAGTACATAAGCTTGGATTTGAACTATTATTTACCGAGTTTAAATTTAGGTTCATTTTGACTAAATTTAAGCTTCTAGCAAAGGGTTTCTCACTTTTTTTACTTTATTATCAAATGACCATCGACGGGTAGGGAGTAAGGATGGTAAAACATGGGTAAACCTAAAACATTCGGGATGATGTTTCGGGCAAGTGACCAAGAATAAATTACTTTTAAAGTCTTCAAGGGTATGGGAGAAATATGGTATTAGGTGATATGTGTTCTAATTACCCGAAGCATACATACTCGTTTATTCGAATTATACATGTAAACAAATTCTTTTTCTTTTGTTTTTGAGTAACAGAGTACTTTGCTAATCCACTAAATTTTAGTTATTATATTTCTAATTTCATTGGATAATATAACTTCATAAAAACTAAAACCAGGCAAAAATGTATTTGGAATTGATAATATAAAAACTAAAACTAGGCAAAAATGTATTTGGAATACATAATGGGAAATATATAACAAGCTATGAGTATATCCGACACATGCAACTATACTTGATACCCGACAAATTTGAAACGAGGTATGAGTTACAGTGTTACAATTGGAGGGATACTGGAATTATCAATACTGGCGAATTCAGGTTTTTCATCAGGAGGTGCCTTGGTAACGTTAAATAGTGTCGGGTCATAAGGTGTCAACGATTCAGGTCATTATGGGTCGGGTAAATAACACGTAGAAATATAACATGGCTTTTAAGACCACCCGTAGTGGGGGGTTTTGGGGCGTTATTTTCCAAAAAAAAGGCCCAAGGCGTCCTTTTATCCACGCCTCTTGTTAAATGGTTTGGCCAATCACAGGTAAGCTTATTTTTGTTTGGCCAATACCTTTTTTCATGGTTTTTTTTATTATTTAATTATTTACACCCCTTTTAACATAATGTCTCACAATGCCAGCATCCCACTACACCCATTTTAGAAAAAACGCCCCATAATGCCCCTTTGCTGACTCGAATGACACATATCATACAATACCTATGAGTGAGGGCATTATTGATATGTACCACTACACATTATCTACGTAATAAAATAGAGGCAACCAAAAGAATAAATAGTGGCAAATGAAACGCTGTAAAGTTTATCGTCAAACGAAATAATTCCATTGGATTTTGTTTTCAAGATAGAAAAATCGAGCCCAGTATTATATATAATAAAGTTAAAAGACCTGGAACCTGGAAGTTTGGAATGGGCTATTGAATGTAACCAACATAGAATCAATTTGGTAATGAAGGAGGTTTAGGGGGGCTGTTCCAATTATTTTAAGCCCAAGATTAACACTAATTATAAGCATTTGAGAGGGTGCTTACCTTAAACACCTAAGGGTATAAGGAGTGGTTAGACACTTGAGAGTGACAAACTAAAAAATCAACCAATCAGAGTGTGCCACGTCAATCAGTGAAAAGTGTTTAAACTATGCTGAAAAGTGTTGGCAATGGTTAAACACATGGTGAAGTGGTAAACTTTTTTTTTTTAAAAGATAAAGGTGTGATTGGTTGAGATGGCATGGACCCCACCACAAACACCCCCTCTCTCTCTCCTTCCTCCCTTCACCGTTGCGGCAACCCTTCACTGATCTTCCTCCCTTCACCGTGCGGCTAAGGGGTCGGCGGCGGTGTTCACCGTGGCAAACACCCTTTGCCGCTCAACTTTGACGACCACTCCGTATACCTTTATGGGGGAATGATAATCATATTTGAGAGTATCTTAAACATCTTATCTATAAATGTTGGATAATGATTTACAAAAGAAACACATTACTTTAACGGCACGATATTTTCGATCCCTTGTCCATCACATTTCTATTAAAAATCAGGTGTCATTTTCACTGTGTATTAAAAATTTTAAATCCAAATATTAGGATTTACTATTAAATTTATAGAAGTGTTGCTATAGTTGTCAATTCTATATGAACTTTTCTATCTCGTCTTTATTGGTTAAGAAAATTAAATTATTATCATCAAAGATCATATACATTTCCTAGTAGAATTAATTAATTAAATTTAGTGCACTTATATTTTTCCTTAAACGAATGTGACTTCCTTTTACGTTGGCACATCAGTTACGTAATCACGTTGTATATGGAAACAATGAACGGGTGTGTGGTATAAAAATAAAAATACAATTAAACGTCATCATGATAAAACGGTCTCATCGAAGAGTTTTTTACTTCAAGTGAGGCCAAAGGCCCAATAAAAGAGTAAAAAAAAAAGACATGTCACGCCTCTCGTTCTTTTTATAGGGCTATAAGTCTATAAAAAAAAATTAACACATAGTTATACATCTAGACAACTTTTTAACTTGAAATGGTTAGAGAAAGCCGATGTTCCTTTTTTAAGGTACTTCCAAAAACAGATCAACGCAGGTGGGGTGAACATGCAGCTCGGAGAATTAGAGCACCCGACAACGTATAATGATGTCATGACAATTCTTTTATACCATAAAATAACTGCATGGTGAATAGAAAGGTAGTTACACAATCTAGTTAATACCTTTTAAGAGTATTTTCTGTCACATCATATTTTACGCACCCCATAAAAATGTGTAATGTTAAGATTGGAGGGTATCGTGAGGGTCATCCTCATGATGATGGGCCGCCACGTAGGATGCCACATCACCATCCTCCATGGGATGACCCTCCTTGCAATATGAAGGGGGTGGAGGATGGGCCTACCCCACATCACCATCCTCAATGGCATTGTAAAGGGGTGCATCCGAAAAATAATCGTTCACCAATTTCTCGTGCGCTCCTGTCTTAAAAAAATATAAATATGAGGAAATAAGGAATAAGGATAATAAAATTTATTAATGATAAACATTGGCGGTCTCTGTTAATCCGTTGTCGCCTGGTAACGCTTTCAGACGAGACGTCTTCCTCTTCTTCCTCCATAATAATCTGCGCCGCCCTTAGCACAGGGTTTGCGTAAAACATCTCCTCTTCCTCCTCCGAAGACGATGACATCCAAGAATTAGATTGCATTGTGGGTGAAAAAATATTTTTTTTATAAAAGATTGGTATAAAAATGAGAGTGTTTTGGGTTGAAAGTGGGAAGAAAATGGTGAAAGAATGGTATAAAATGAGAGTGTTTTATAGAAAATGGTTTTTTTTTTATTATTTATGAAACTAGCCGTTATTAACGGCTATAATTTGAAAATGGGCCCGTCGATCACGTCTTCCAGGCGACGGAGAAGTCGGGACGATCCTCAGGGGGGCGGTGTGGGGGTGCGGCGCCGGGCCTCGCCGGGCCAAGGCCGGCCCCCATACCCTCCAATCTAATATCCCTTAATGCATTTTCAATCATTACTTTCCGTTTTGTTTTCTCTTCAATGGGCGTTATACTAGAATAAAAGAATGAAAAGTAATGATTAAAAGGGCATTAAGGACAGTTAACCATTACATATTTTTAAAGGGACATTATAATCCTGATGTGACAGGAAATACCCTCACGGGGCATTAACCATTACGAGTAGTCTAAAATGCCCTTAATGGATGATCTAAATAGTGGTAGCTGAAATTTCTAAAAGTAATTATTTTAATGCTTCACTTGCAAAATATATAGCATCATTACATCTCCCTCTATTTTTTAAATTTAAGGTAGATGTCTAAATATCATCTTTGTTAACTCTATTTCAAAACTGCTATATCCAGGGTTGACCTTGGGCACGGGTGAGGTGGGCGGCATCCAAAGGCCCGAATTCTAAGAAGGCTCGAATTTTTTTCTTAAATAATTGAAGAAACATGGAACTAATCTGGTGATTAGTTTGGGCTTATGTTTCGATAATAAGGTTAATCTTCTTAATCCTTCCGGAGCTGACGCCTTAATCTTCCTGTAAAACACTAAACACCTCGTTAAGCTCGTTAAGCTCGTTAAGAGGAGGGGAATAGGGGGGTTCTCCTCTTAACCACTCTCCGGCGTGAGAATAAGTATGCGTTTTGAGCAAATAAGTGTGTGATTAGTAGTGAGAGAGCAGAGAACAGAATAACATTAACCTGTACATGAAGGTCCCTATTTATAGCCGGAGTAGTGTAGAAAGGGATGGGTTGATGGGCCTTGGGCCTGGAGTCGACAACAAGGAATATCCTTCTTGTCCCTTCTGTCATGGCCGTTAGCGTTTCTAGAAGGAAATGGAGCTGGCGCACACTGAGTGAAGCCACGTGTCCTGGCTGTCGTCCTTGTTGTCTCTCTGACATCAGCAGGTTAGTGGAGATCATGGAGCAGATGTCATTGCACGGTGATTGGTGCCACGTAGGCGTCCTTGTGTACCTTCTTGTCTCCTGCACGATTGCTAATCGTGGAGCACGATAGGATACAACATGTTGGACGTTGATTGGCCCATTTCTCTGCCACTCGTACCTTTTGTAATGTCCAGGAAGTACCCGCGATTCTGTCCCCGCGTGGCCTCTGGGGCAAACCCTTATAGCCGGGTGTGAGGGTTTTCATCCAGGATGCTAAGTATGGAATCTGAGCTTTAACTTTGCTTGGGCCTCGCGCGTGACCTTGGTTTCACCTAATTAGTAGGCGCGGGGTCTAGTAAGTTTGTCAGATTAATGTAGTAGGAGTATGGTCTTGCGGAGACCTGATTGGTCAGCACGGCTTTTTGGGACCATACACTTTCAAGTCCCCTCAGTCCAATGATGTTCCATGCTCGAAGTAAGTGGTTGGAGCTCTGGACTAGAAAAAAGAATTAAGTGAAGCTTGGCCTTGCTTATCTCTCTTGCATGTATCTTCTAAGTCTTGGTAGCTGGCGCGCGTGTAAGTGTGAGACAATTACTACGACGCGACTATCAGGCTTGTTCCTTGAAGAGTTATGCTGTTGTTAGGGATAGATTTTCTAAACCTAAGGATCACGGATCCTCAAGTACTGCTAGGATCACGGATCCTCAATTCTGTTTGAATTAAGGATTCTCAGAAGACCTTGCAAGATCAGGATCCAGGATCCTCATTGTTATCCTTATACTAACGGTTACCTTCATTATGTTTAAGCTTGTTTTGCAGGAGTGTACGCTTTGGACTTGGTCTTGCCGATATTCTTGGGGAATATGCCCTCAATATTCCGCACGTGCATGGCTTGGTGACCGTTTTAGAAGTCGTGGGGAGCTTGCACATTTAGCGGATAGTTAGTTATTTAAGTTATTTCTATTTTTAAAGGGGATAACAAGCTAGAGTTAGAACAATTAAGCAAACACACACACTCGAAACAGCGCTCAGCAGTTCATTGGCGATTTCACACACATTGCACTATAGTGATCCTTGTAACAAGCTTGTTATCATCCCGAGTTGTAAAGATCATTTGTTTAATTATAGTTGGTGATCGGTAGTTTCCATCACCCGAGGTTTTTTATGCCAGAAATCAACTCTTGATCAATGGCTTTTTCCTCGTATAAATCCTCGTGTCACTTGTTCATTTCATTTGCAAGTTATTCATACATTTGTTCATTGATTCAAGCATCACACCTCACAACAAAGGATTTGGTTGCATTATCCTAGCTTGATTTTTGACCCAAACAGTTTAGCGCCCACCGTGGGGCAATTGGTGCTTCATTTATGAAAAAAATTGCTCATTGTGTTCATTTCGGTTCATTATCTTCAACCATATGGCTTCTTCAGCAAAGAACACTTCAAGCTCCATACCGGCAATCACTTCTTCACAGGGCGTTCCACCTTTGCCTCCACCACCTTTTGGATCCCAGAAGAATGCTGAAAATGCTGCAAAGAGACAAAGCACCATTTTCCCAAAACCACCAACATCTGCTGTTTCTTCTAACCCTACTAACAGTGATCTTTTTACTTTGATTTTGCAGATGAGGGATCACATACAAAAGCAGGATAAAACCAACGAAAGGATCCTCCGGGAGATTGGTGACATCAAGAAACAGAAGAAATCAGTGGAGGATCACTCTCCCTTGATACCTAGATCACTGGATTTTGACACTCTAGTCATAACCGCCCTGCAATCTGCAGCTCCGGACATCCAGTACCAGAGTGGACCATTGGGAAGGCGTTATGGATCAACAACTATGAGTCAGGCTTTAGGGTCTCACTTCCAGCCTTCAGGATCCTGTTTTCAGCCTTCGGGATCCTCTTTCCAGCATCAGGGATCCTTCGTTAGCTCAGGAGGATATATGGGGACGCACATGGTTCAAGGATCCTCTCAGGTTCAAGGATCCTCTCAGGTTCAAGGATCCTCTCAGATTCAAGGATCCTCTCAGGTTCAAGGATCCTCCTTTCAGGTTCAAGGATCCTCGTCTCAGGTTCACGGATCCATGGATTATCCTCCAAGACCCCCAGTCACATCACATCAAGGATCCAACATCTTTCAGGATCAGGGATTCTTAAGAAGTGTGCAGCCCTCAAGTTCAGATGTTCATCAAGGAGACTTCATTCCAATGCAGACCATTGCTTCTTCTGGTCCTTCAGTCATACCAGAATCTCGTCAATATGGATTCACATCTGGGATTCCAAACTTGAATCCTCCGAGAGGTAACACTTTGAATAATTCTTATAACACTAACCATGGCTTTGTGCAGGATACATGTATCAATCAAGCTATCGCTAGGGAATTACAAAAACTAAAGGATATGATATCCAGCGTTCCAGGAGTGGTTAAGCCCATTCCTAAAATTGCATATGGAAGCCACATGATATCTCGCTTTGCACCACCCATTTGTGATGCAGAAATTCCAAAGAGGTTCCAAATACCAACCATGAAGTTGTATGATGGTTCAAAGGATCCAGAGGAGCATGTAGCTCAGTACAGAGAAAGGATGGAGATGAATCCAATTCCTGAGAGGTTAAAAGAAGCATGTCTATGCAAGGGTTTTGGATCCACACTCACAGGATCAGCTCTTAAATGGCTGCTAAGTCTTCCCCCTTACTCTATTACTTCATTTGCTAATCTAGTTAATCTGTTTAATAGCCAATTCTCATGTAGTAGAAAATTTGAACATTTAACTAGTGATCTATATAGGGTAACACAAGGTCAAAATGAATCACTTAGAGATTATATCACTAAATTTAGTAAAGAATCCTTAGATATTCCTAATCTGGATATAGCTACGGCTGTGGAAGCCTTTAAAATGGGTTTACTTAGGGATTCATTGTTCTATGATGATCTTGTCATGACCCCTTGCAGGAATCTTGATGAAGTAAGAACCAGGGCCCTTAGATTCATCCGGCTAGAGGATGATAAAAGGATCCAGGAAAGACTGGCAGGATCCTCGAAGCAGGAGAAATAAGGATCCTACTTCAGGAACAACAAGTCCAAATCTTACAACAAATCTAACAACCAGAAACATGCATGCAGTAGAACAGGAAGAGGATGATGAGGATTATCCTCCCATTTCTGAATATTGTTTTTCTGTTGATAACAATGAACTAATTCTTGCAATGCAGAATCTAGGTGAGAAAGCAAGATGGCCTAGAAAAAGTGATAAACCAGCTGCAACAAAAGACAAGTCCAAATGGTGTGCATATCATGAGGATTTCGGGCATCTCACTGAAGAATGTATTGCACTTAGAAAAGAGATTGGTTACTTGTTAAGCAAGGGGCACTTGAAGGAGCTTTTGGGAAGAAAAAAGTCAAGGACTCAGGATCCTGAAAAGGTTCCAGAAAGAGCTCCTGCTCCTCCGGCATATGCACAAGTTATAAAATTCATATCTGGTGGATCAGACATTTGTGGTACTTCCTTTTCAGCAGCCAAAAGACATGCCAAGGAGACCAAGATGGATAGTGGGGATAGACCCATCCGGACCTCTACTGTCACACAGGAGAAAGTCATAACTTTTGATGAGGATGATCGTGTTGATGTTCAGGATCCTCATCATGATGGTCTTGTCATTACTTTGTTTATATCTAACCACTTTGTTCGCAGGATCCTGATAGATGGAGGAAGCTCAGTAAACATCATTCAGCTTGATGTCCTCAAGAAGATGAACATTCCTGAATCGGATATTATCCCAAGATCCTCAGTTCTTGTGGGATTCAGCGGAGAAACCAAGAATACATTGGGGGACATTAAACTTCCCATCTACATTGAAGGACTTCATTCTTATCAAAAATTTTGTATAATAGATTGCTTATCCTATTGCAATGTTATCCTTGGCAGGCCATGGATACATGACATGAAGGCAGTTGCATCTACATATCATCAATGTGTGAAGCTTCCTAGTCCATGGGGGGTGATAAAGATTGAGAGTGACCAACAAGAAGCAAAGAATTGCTATACCTCATCAATGAAGCCAGCCTCAAGACCAAGGGAGCAATAGCAACTAAAGTATCCTCCAAGAGACGTCTTGGAGGCAAGAGAACAGGATGTGAAAGATATCCTTATGGATCCTCATGATCTTGAATCCAAAGTCTTCATAGGATCAGGGATCCTCAGCAACATTGAACAAGATCTAGTATCCTTCCTTAAGAGGAGAAAAACTACCTTTGCTTGGAAGCATGAAGACATGACAAGTATCTCTAAAGATGTAATTACTCATAAGCTTGGCATTGACAGGTCATTCAAGCCCATACATCAGAAGAGGAGGAAGTTTGCACATGAGAGGAATGCTATTATTCAGGAGGAGGTAGACAAATTACTCCGAGCAGGTATGATTAGAGAGGTCAAGTATCCAAGGTGGTTAGCCAATGTGGTTGTTGTTCAAAAGAAAAATGGAAAGTGGAGGGTATGTGTCGATTTCACTGATTTAAACAAGGCATATCCCAAGGATCCTTTCCCATTACCCCACATTGACTCCATGGTGGATGCTACAGCGGGTCATGAGTTGTTGACTTTTATGGATGCTTCATCTGGATTTCAACAAATTCAGATGGAACCATCTGATCAAGAGGATACAGCCTTTATGACCCCAACTGGTATCTATTGTTATATTGCTATGCGATTTGGACTAAGGAATGCAGGTGCTACTTATCAAAGGCTAGTCAATATGATGTTTAAGGAACAAATAGGACACACTATGGAAGTCTTTATAGACGATGAAGAAACACTAGATAAATGGTCAGAACCGAAATATCTAGGGGGTTTGAATCCGCATAAAAAGGTTAGCTCTCCCTCGATTGATTCAGTTGCAGCTGATCTTGTTCTCCGATGGTTCTGCAAAAAAAGAACACCGTTAGCCTCGCCAAGGGGAGAAGAGGGTTCTCTCCTTGACCCGACTCCGGTGTGAGAATAAGTATTGGTAATGGAGAAGAGAATGTATTTGAGAAGTGTGTGTGACTTGAATTCATACCTGGGTTGCTTCTCATATTTATAGCCGGGAGTCGTTTGGGCGGGAAAACCCATTAATGAAAAGTTAACGGAAGATGCTAACCCCGTAAGCGGTTACATTTCCTTCCGTTTAAGTTCTTTGATCCGACGTGAGAGCACACGGATCGTGGTCTTGATCGAAGGCTGGGGATTTGCCACGTGTAAAGTGATCAAGTGGAGATTATTCTCCAATTGCATGCCTTCGTCGTGATTTTAGAGGTGCCTGTGGTAATGACACGTGTCCAGACGGTTATAACCATCTGGGTGGTGCACGATTGCATTCCTTCTGGAAGATACTGCTGTAATCTGGTGTGACACCTTACCATGTGGAAACAGATGAACAAATCCCAAGTCTGGGTAAAATAATATCCAAGCCTGGATATTTGGGCGGAAGTATTAATCTCAGGATTTTCATCCTTTGCTAATGGAAGAAGGCGCAAGGATTTATGTTCTCCTTTGGGCGCGCGATTATAGATTGCTGATTACTTTCCTCCTTTTGCAAGACCAGTGCGCGGCCGCGCAAGGTTAAAAGGTGAACATGCAAGGTTATGGTATGGTCCCAAATACTTATTACGAGGTTTTTGGGACCTTACCCCTTCAGACGACATGGTGGTTAAGTCCAAGAGAGCTGAGGATCACCTTAGAGACCTGGAGGAAGCATTCAATATCCTTGACAAGTTCAATATGAAGTTGAATCCTTCAAAGTGTCACTTTGGCGTTAAAGCAGGGAAGTTCCTAGGCTACATGGTAACAAAAAGAGGCATTGAAGCGAGTCCAGAGCAAATCAAGGCAATTGTGAATATCAAATCTCCTGTCAATGCCAAGGATGTGCAAAGGTTGACAGGGAGGATCGCAACCTTGAATAGGTTCATATCCAAGTCATCAGAAAAGTGCAAGGAATTCTATGACATTTTGAGAAAGAACAAGAAATTTGAATGGACTGAAAAGCATGAAAATGCTCTCAAAGCCCTTAAGGATTACCTATCCTCAGCTCCTGCCTTGATGAAACCAGAAAAAGGGGATATATTATCCTTGTATCTAGCGGTATCCTCTAAAGTAGTAAGTGCAGTCCTTGTTAAGGATCATGAAGGTACACAACATCCTGTTTATTATGTAAGTAAGAGTTTGCTTGATGCTGAATCCAGGTATTCACATTTAGAAAAACTTATCCTTGCTTTGATTATGGCATCTATTAAACTAAGACATTATTTTGAAACTCATGCCATTATTGTTAAGACTAACTTTCCAATTAAGAATGTTCTTAGGAAACCTGAAATGTCAGGAAGGATGGCTAAATGGGCAGTGAAGCTTAGTGCTTACGATATAAGATATGAACCAAGGACTGCCATCAAATCCCAAGCCTTAGCTGACTTTGTGGCAGATTTTAGTAGTGATTTACAAAGAGAAGCTGAGTTAGAAGTTCAGCAGCTTGAAGAGACTAAGGATCCTTGGATACTCTTCACTGATGGAGCATCTAATGTCAAAGGAACAGGACTTGGAATACTACTAAAATCGCCACAGGGGGACATAATACCCCACTCAATAGCTTGTGAGTTTCAAACTACTAATAATGAGGCTGAATATGAAGCCTTGATAGCCGGTTTGCAAATTGCCAAGCATATGAGGATCATGTATCTTGAGGTACATGTAGATTCATTGCTAATTACTAATCACTTTAATGGATCTTATGCTGTTAAAGGTGAACGATTAATCAAATACCTAGAGATAGTCAAGGAATTGGCACTCTCTTTTGTTTCTTTTAGTTTAACACAGGTACCTAGGGAAGAGAATGCAGAAGCTGATGCATTGGCCAATCTTGGATCATCATTGAAAATTCCAGAGGATATCAAGATCCCTATCATCCATATTTTGGCTCATGCTATTAAGGATCACATAACTATGGAGATAGAGGAGGATTCTGCAATAGTTCCTAGTGATAGTGCACAGTCTCATTCAGGATCATGGATCCTTCCAATCATGAGATATATACAACATGGAGAGATTCCTACAGGAGAAAACCCCAGGGTTTTCAAAATCAAGGTATCTCAATTTACAATATTAAATAACATGTTATATAAACGATCTCTTGCAGGTCCATATCTAAGGTGCATAGAGGATCCTGAAATTCAAGAAGTCCTAAAGGATTTTAATGAAGGAGATTGTGGAAACCACACTGGGGGCCGGGCATTGTTCTCAAGGATCCTTAGGACAGGATACTATTGGCCTACTATGAAGAAGGATGCTGTGGATTATGCCAAGAAGTGTGATCCTTGTCAGAGACATAGTAATATCCTTCATCTGCCAGCAGAGCTCCTGCATCCTATATCCTCTTCTTGGCCATTCATGAGATGGGGAATGGATATAATTGGTAAACTTCCCAAAGCACCAGGAGGAAAAGTGTTCATGCTTGCCATGACTGATTACTTCTCCAAGTGGATAGAAACTGAAGCCTTTGCTCAAGTCAGAGAGAAAGAAGTGATATCCTTTTTCAAAAGAAATATTATTACTAGATTTGGTATCCCTTCTGAAATTGTTTGTGATAATGGATCCCAATTTATTGGGAGTAGAACTACTAACTTTTGTGACAGCTGGGGGATTAAGATGATAACATCAACACCAGTCCACCCACAAGCTAATGGTCAAGCAGAATCATCCAACAAGATCATCATCAACAACTTGAAAAAGAAGCTTGGATCCAAGAAAGGAAAGTGGGCAGAAGAACTACCTTATGTACTATTGGCTGATAGGACAACTCCTAAGAATACCACTGGCCAAACTCCATTCTCTTTAGTATTTGGAGCAGAATCAGTGATCCCTACAGAGATGGTGGTTCCTACTGCAAGAACAAGCATCCGTGATCCTGAAGGAAATGCTGAAAACTTGGTTCAAGACTTGGATACCATAGAAGAACTCAGGGATTTGGCAAGGATAAGGATGGCTAGTTATCAACAAAGGATGGCTGGAGCCTACAATAAGAATGTCAGGATTAGGAAGTTCCAAGTTGGTGATATGGTATTGAGGAAAGCGTTTCAGAATACCACAAATCCTGCTGATGGAAAATTGGCACCAAAATGGGAAGGCCCCTACCTGATTGAAGCTGAGGCAGGAAAGGGGGCATATTGATTGCTGACAATGGAATGTGATTTGCTACCAAGGGCTTGGAATGCTATCCACTTAAAGAAATACTTCATGTAATAAGAATCCAGGATCCTTAGCTATATTCATGACCGATATCCTCGAAGGATCCTTAGTGGATAGATGATCCTCATTCTGGTAATGATCTAATTTCAATCTGTTTAATTCTTTAATTATCTTATATATAAGGAGAAGGATCCTGGATCCTTTATCCTTCTTTCACTTAGTTCTGAGTTTTGCAGAAGCTTGATATATCCTTAATAAAGGATTGAGTATCCACAGAAGTTTCCAGTTATTTGGGCTTGACCCCAGTTATTTGGGCTTGACCCCAGTTATTTCGGCTAGTCCCCAGTTTTTGGGCCTGTCCCCAGTATCGCCAGTAGCGCACGACGATCCTGGTGCAGTTCAAGGCAATGGGACCAGTACTCGCTTTAGGGGCTGACAATTTCATTGTACTGGCTGTATTCAGGATCCTACGTATAATGGTAGACGTACCATACATTCGTTCCTAAGGTTTCTAACATTTTCACGTTAGCTAAGGTTTTGGCATTTTCATGTCACTAAGTTTGGATAGTCGCCAGTGAGGGCCATACTCCAGTTTACACAAGATCCTTTGGGCTTGTCCCCAGTTTTTTTTGGGCTTGTCCCCAGTATATTGGGCTTGTCCCCAGAATTGTTGGGCTTGTCCCAAGTTGCTAACTCTTCTCTTATATTGGCTTAGTCCCAAGTTATGTTCCATTTCAGGTTTTTGAAGCTAAACAGATAAGGATCCTTGATCCTAACCTTCTGTTAAGGTTTGTCTTTTGGTTATCCTGATTGTAAATGTAAAAGGTTTAGGATCCTAACTTGGATTCTCAGGTATGATCCTTGATCACTTTAATTTTATTCTTTATTTATCTAAGTGACCCTTACTCTTTGACAACAGGACACATGATCCTTAAATTACACTACTTTTTTTAATTTATCGATTATAGGATATTTGATCCTTGATCATATCCTAAACTTTTTAACATAATCTATTAAACTTTTATTCTTAATTTTTGGATTTGAACAAAGTATATCATAACAGTTGAAAGATAAAGTATTCACAAAAATAGCAACACATGATAAGCCAAAAGATTAAACTTTTATTTATTTAGCAATAAGTTAAACCCTTTTAAGGTTGTCAAAATTGCCAACCCAAATTTCTACCAGCAAAAAGTGGCCCGTCCACTTGGGTTGGCAAAGGGTGTCCATATTAACAAGGTCTAAGTGCAGGAAATAAAGGCGGCAGGATAACAAGTGGTTTCATCCCCCAAACAGAGGATCCATCCACCACCCATTATCCTACCTATTGTCCAAGGATCCATGATCCTCAACCCTAAAAACTATTGTTTAAGTACATACTAGCATTGTTCAAGAAAAACACCATCAAACAAAAAAAAAACAACCACCAAACCATAAAAAATGGGCTCCGGCCGCGTCTAGATAAATCCATCATCGCCCATTTCTGCAGCTCACACCTTCGCTGCATCACCATCACCATCACCATCACCATCATCTCCAGCCCCAGCATCACCAGCCTGATCCTTAGCCCCGCTGCCGCTTGCCTCAAGCATCAAGACCTCTCCAGCCTCCTCTTCATCATCAAGCTCAGCCAGCCTAGCCTTCCAGCCCTCCTGGTCCCAATTGGTCCTGTCAAAGCCAGGATCCTCAGCTTCCTGGGCCATCTGCAGTTTGGTCTTGTACATAGCAATGGCGGAAGAGAGCTTGGCATCCTCCATCACATCATTCTTCTCCTGATCAGCAGTGATGTGGGCCATGACCAGCTGCTTTTTTGCCAAGTTGAGCTCTTTCTCGAGGTTAGAGATGGTTTGATCCTTAGCCAGGAAGATCTTCTGGAAGTCCAGCTCCTTCTGCTCAGCCTCTTTAACATAGGCATCAAAGAGCATCTGGATCTCAACGAATTTCTGCAAAGAAAGAAGAATACAATTCAGGATCCGTTATCCTCAAATGGACATGATAGAATTAAGGATCAGGGATCCTTACATCAGCGAAGTATTCTTCAAACTGATGACGGATGAGGGGCGGGCCTTCAAGATTATCAGCTTCAGTGGACTTCCTCTTCTTTCCTCCCTTGCCCTTGGAGGTGACAGGCTTAGGGATTGGAAAGATTGGGCTAGCAGCAGATTTCTTCTTTCCGGACCGGGGAGCGATAGTACTAAGATCACTGACGCTGAAGCGAGTGGCTGATTTCGAGGACTTTCCAGCACCTACAAACGGCAATCAACAGATAAGTATCCTTGATTTAAATCTATTTAATCATACATAAAAATAAACACTTACTTGACATTGTGACTGAACCGGAGGATACTTCTTGTGAATCCTTTGTGTTTGCCTGGAATGATCTAACTGCAGGATCAAGGCTCCAAAAAGCAGTGATCCTTTCTTTTGGTGCAGGTGATTGAATGATATGAGAGACTGAGATAGCTGCACAAAAAGACAGAAAAGGATCAGTTATCCTCAATAGAAATAGAATCATCCTATAATCCTTCTATAAGGATCCTACCATGGGTGGTCCACTCTTTGGGGAGATCTTTCCCGTTTGGGATAGAATCTCTCCTGACAAAGAAGAAATGCTTTTTCCAGTTGGTGTCATTCTTTGTGGTCTTAAGGATTGGATGAGGATCACCAGGCTTATGTTTGAACAAGTAGCGGTGTGAATGTAACAACCCTCAATAAATCGACACTCTCGAATATTTCCGACACCCTATTATATCTTAAAATATCCCAATATGTCTTTAAATACACCCCGTATGTGAAAACCGAGCCCGAAATACAATATAGCATTAAAAATAAAATATAAAATCTGAATTTTAAGCTGAGGCGGGCCGCGTAGACCCACCCCAAGCCTTTACGCGGGCGGTATCAAGGTTGGAAACTGACTCCGTTGATTTCTTTAGTTTAGGCGGCCGCGTAAGCTTTAGCTTACATTTACGCGGGCCGCGTGAGATTAAAATAGTGGCAACACCCCAGGCCGACACGTGTCATCATCGTGTCAAGTCTATACGCTGATCCGGACGAGCTACGCGTTGACTGGAGTTTGACGCGGGCCGCGTAGACCCTCGTCTACTCTTACACGGGCCACGAGAGACCCAGGTTCAGCAACTATAAATAGAACGCATCAGATTTCAATTCAAATCGTTCACTTTCTTTCTGTATCTCTAATTTCTGAGTAGTAGAAGTAATACGCGGGTATTATATCCCCCTAATTAGCGAGGTTCTACTCCGTTGTAAGTATTATAACCCCAGTCTCGTAGTAGATACGCTGCCCGATTGATTTAGGGTTCCGTAATAACTGTCGTGGTTCTGCCCGACGTAGTTGTTGGAATACCGTCTCGGGGAGGGTATCATTAATATTTTCAAAAGGTTATGATACTAACCTATGTACATTTGTGAAAATTATAGATTATATCCAGGAAACCCTTACGCAAAGTCTAAGATAGCAATGTGAGTTTATCCTCTTTTTGTTAACCTTTTTGTAATGTTTTACAAAACCTTAAATGTTTTACAATGTGATTAAGCGGTGATTGAGTCTTTGTAGTTCTTCAATTACTGCCGGTATGTTGGGGTTTTGTATACAAAATTTACTACCGCGAGTAGTAAGTCGGGATGACAATACGTTACCATTGGACAACGAGTTAGCCAATGGGTAATATGACCCACAAGTCAGGATTGACAGTACTGAATGAGTAATTGTGCAGAAATAAACAATGTGATCGCTCTCAATACTGTTTTAATTGATAAAATGTTTCTTGATTAAACTGGGAATCACTCACCAGTATTTCCCACTGACAAATGTTTTTAAAACGCGTTTCAGGTAACACAATGTGACAGCCAATTAGTAAAAAGCCAGCTGGAGAGCACTGAAGGCTTGGGAAAAATGTGGCTATAAAAGTTACCTAAAAAGACGATGTTTTAAATTCAATAAAATAGGGTTTATCCCTATAAACGTATTGTAATAAGAAACTTGGGTTTTGCCCATGTGATTATTAATATTAAATAAGGTGGTTTTACTCTAATAAACATTTCCTAACTACGGTCCTGATGTAAATTCCGCTGCCAAATTAACAAGCTGATACCACCGCCACTGAGTTCGCGTCCGCCCGTTCCCGGGACAGATAAGGGATCGGGGGTTGCGACAGTGAACCATGGCTCACAAGGTTATACAGTTCAGCCAGTTATGACATTCCCAACTCTATGCCTTCCTGCTCAATGATGTTCTCTAGGGTATATAAAACCCTCCACATCATTGGCATGGCCTGGATATAGCACATGCCGGTAAGGGGAAAAGAAGGATTGGGTGAAGACAGGAAAGGGATAGGAGAATCCTATCAGGAATGGGGTGGCCGGAAAAGCAACCCAAGTGTCTGAGACAGAATCACTCTTAGCGGAAGAGTCGAAGGATTTGAAAACGGTATCCGCCGGAAAACAGTGGCGAATCCAGTCAATCTCCGGATCAGTGAAATAGCAGAGTTCCTTCGAAGGATTTTTGATAATCCCTTGGCTTTTCAGGGGACTATCCTTCTTTGGATCCTTAGCCGGTGAGGATCTAAGAACCATCTTCGTCATGGATGTTCAGAAAAATGAAGAAAAGAATAAGAAGATGAAGAGAGAAGGAGGAGAGAGATACCTGATCGATCTTTGAATGAGGATTTAAAGGGAAGTATCGCTCGAATTTAAATGCAAAATTGATCCCGCACCCGCAGAAATGCAGGAACTGAAGAAACAATTAGACGAATTGTTGGAAAAAGGATTCATACAGCCAAGTTCATCGCCGTGGGGAGCACCAATCTTATTTGTTAAAAAGAAGGACGGATCAATGCGTATGTGCATTGAATACCTTGAATTAAACAAGGTCACGATTAAGAATCGGTACCCATTACCAAGAATCGATGATCTGTTCGATCAACTGCAAGGAGCTCGATTTTTCTCTAAAATCGATTTAAGGTCAGGATATCATCAATTAAAGGTACAGGAAGAGGACATTCCTAAGACCGCATTTAGAACGAGGTATGGACATTATGAATTTACTGTCATGCCATTTGGTTTAACCAATGCCCCAGCTGCATTTATGGACATGATGAACCGAATATGTAAGCCATATTTGGATAAATTCATAATTGTTTTCATAGATGATATTCTTATTTACTCTAAGAATAAAGAGGATCATGCAAAGCATTTTCACGCACTTTTAAGTTTATTAAGAAAGGAAAAGCTTTATGCTAAATTTTCTAAGTGCGAATTTTGGTTAGAACAGGAACAGTTTCTCGAACATCTAGTCAATCATGAAGGAATTCATGTGGATCCCACAAAGATTGAGGCAATTACTAAATGGAAAACCCCCGAGTCAACAACCGAGGTTAGAAGTTTCTTAGGATTGGCCGGTTATTATAGAAGATTTATTCAAGATTTTTCTAGAATAGCCATTCCCTTAACTAAGCTAACCTGTAAATCTGTTAAGTTTGAATGGGGATTAAAACAAGAAGAAGCATTTAGAATTCTTAAGCAAAGATTAACCCATACACCCATATTAGCATTACCAGAAGGAACTGAAGACTTTGTAGTCTATTGTGACGCTTCCAAATTAGGTTATGGATGTATTGATGCAACGACAAAAGGTTATAGCTTACGCATCTAGACAACTTAAGAATCATGAAGAGAATTATTCAACCCATGATCTAGAACTAGGAGCTATAATTTTCGCTCTTAAGATTTGGAGACATTACCTTTATGGTAGTAAGTTTACCATATTCACTGATCATAAGAGTTTAAGGTATATTTTCAAGCAAAAGGAGTTGAATATGAGACAAAGACGCTGGATGGAGATGCTTAGTGATTATGATTGTGATATCCAGTATCATGAAGGAAAAGCAAATGTAGTAGCAGATGCTTTAAGTCGAAAGTATCATGAAAAGCCAAAAAAGGTACGTTCTCTTAAATTAAATCTACAAGTAGATTTAAATGATCAGATAAGAGAAGCACAAGAATCAGTAATCAAGAATGATACTGAAAAATTAAAAGGTACGCTAAAAGAATTAGAACAAGGAACCGATGGAATTTGGAGATTCCTTGAGAAGAGAATGTGGATACCTAAATTAGGAAACCTACGTTATCGTATTTTAGAAGAAGCCCATAAATCTAAATATACGATGCATCCAGGAAATGATAAAATGTACCAGGATTTAAGGAAAAATTTCTGGTGGATAGGAATGAAAAAGGACATAGCAGCCTATGTTTCTAAATGTTTAACTTGTTCACAAGTTAAAGCTGAACACCAGAAACCCTCAGGATTTCTACAACAATTAGAAATGCCAGTATGGAAATGGGAATTGATAACAATGGATTTTGTTACTAAATTACCCAAAACAAAGAAAGGTAATGATACAATCTGGGTGATTGTAGATAGACTAACCAAGTCAGCTCATTTCTAACCAATGAAGGAAACTTTCAGTATAGAACAGCTAGCCAAATTATATGTAAATGAAATTGTTTCTTTACATGGAATTCCTTTATCAATTATTTCTGATAGGGATAGTCGATTTACCTCTCATTTTTGGTCAAGTTTCCAAAAGGCAATGGGAACCAAGTTAAATCTAAGCACAACTTATCATCCTCAAACAGACGGACAAAGCGAAAGGACAATCCAGACAATGGAAGATATGCTTAGAGCTTGTGTAATTGATTTCGGAGGTAATTGGGATGATCACTTACCTTTAATAGAATTTTCTTATAACAATAGTTATCACACAAGTATCAACGCTGCACCATTCGAAGCACTTTATGGACGAAAGTGCCGAACCCCAGTCTGTTGGGCAGAAATTGGGGAAAAGCAACTATCTGGACCTGAGATAGTGCAAGAAACAACTGATAAGATTATTCAAGTCAAGGAACGACTGAAAGCAGCACGTGATCGACAGAAGAGCTATGCTGATAACCGACGCAAACCATTAGAATTTCAAGTAGGAGATAAAGTATTATTAAAGGTCTCTCCTTGGACAGGAGTAGTAAGATTCATAAAAAGGGGAAAGCTAAGTCCCAGGTATGTTGGACCTTTTAAGATTATTAGAAAAATAGGACCTGTAGCCTATCAGCTACAACTACCAGAGGAAATGGCAGGAATACATGATGTGTTTCATGCATCTAATCTCAAAAAGTGTTTAGCTGATGAATCACTAATAGTACCTCTTAAGGATATAGAGGTAAATGAACAACTCAAGTTTGTAGAAAGGCCTCTACAAATTGAAGACAGGAAAGTCAAAAACCTCAAGCATAAGAGACTAGTTCTGGTCAAAATAAAGTGGGACTCCAAAAGAGGACCTGAGTATACATGGGAGCTTGAATCTGAAATGCAAAGAAAATATCCGTACTTGTACCAGTAGATCTCGAGGACGAGCTCTAAAACAAGGTGGGGAGGATGTAACAACCCTCAATAAATCGACACTCTCGAATATTTCCGACACCCTATTATATCTTAAAATATCCCAATATGTCTTTAAATACACCCCGTATGTGAAACCGAGCCCGAAATACAGTATAGCATTAAAAATAAAATATAAAATCTGAATTTTAAGCTGAGGCGGGACGCGTAGACCCACCCCAAGCCTTTACGCGGGCGGTATCAAGGTTGGAAACTGACTCCGTTGATTTCTTTAGTTCAGGCGGGCCGCGTAAGCTTTAGCTTACATTTACGCGGGCCGCGTGAGATTAAAATAGTGGCAACACCCCAGGCCGACACGTGTCATCATCGTGTCAAGTCTATACGCTGATCCGGACGAGCTACGCGTTGACTGGAGTTTGACGCGGGCCGCGTAGACCCTTGTCTACTCTTACGCCGGCCGTGAGAGACCCAGGTTCAGCAACTATAAATAGAACGCATCAGATTTCAATTCAAATCGTTCACTTTCTTTCTGTATCTCGAATTTCTGAGTAGTAGAAGTAATACGTGGGTATTATATCCCCCTAATTAGCGAGGTTCTGCTCCGTTGTAAGTATTATAACCCCAGTCTCGTAGTAGATACGCTGCCCGATTGATTTAGAGTTCCGTAATAACTGTCGTGGTTCTGCCCGACGTAGTTGTTGGAATACCGTCTCGGGGAGGGTATCATTAATATTTTCAAAGGGTTATGATACTAACCTATGTACATTTGTGAAAATTATAGATTATATCCAGGAAACCCTTACGCAAAGTCTAAGATAGCAATGTGAGTTTATCCTCTTTTTGTTAACCTTTTTGTAATGTTTTACAAAACCTTAAATGTTTTACAATGTGATTGATCGGTGATTGCATCTTTGTAGTTCTTCAATTACTGCCGGTATGTTGGGGTTTTGTATACAAAATTTACTACCGCGAGTAGTAAGTCGGGATGACAATACGTTACCATTGGACAACGAGTTAGCCAATGGGTAATATGACCCACAAGTCAGGATTGACAGTACTGAATGAGTAATTGTGCAGAAATAAACAATGTGATCGCTCTCAATACTGTTTTAATTGATAAAATGTTTCTTGATTAAACTGGGATTCACTCACCAGTATTTCCCACTGACAAATGTTTTTAAAACGCGTTTCAGGTAACACAATGTGACAGCCAATTAGTAAAAAGCCAGCTGGAGAGCACTGAAGGCTTGGGAAAAATGTAGCTATAAAAGTTACCTAAAAAGACGATGTTTTAAATTCAATAAAATAGGGTTTATCCCTATAAACGTATTGTAATAAGAAACTTGGGTTTTGCCCATGTGATTATTAATATTAAATAAGGTGGTTTTACTCTGATAAACATTTCCTAACTACGGTCCTGATGTAAATTCCGCTGCCAAATTAACAAGCTGATACCACCGCCACTGAGTTCGCGTCCGCCCGTTCCCGGGACAGATAAGGGATCGGGGGTTGCGACAGTGAACCATGGCTCACAAGGTTATACAGTTCAGCCAGTTCTGACATTCCCAACTCTATGCCTTCCTGCTCAATGATGTTCTCTAGGGTATATAAAACCCTCCACATCATTGGCATGGCCTGGATATAGCACATGCCGGTAAGGGAAAAGAAGGATTGGGTGAAGACAGGAAAGGGATAGGAGAATCCTATCAGGAATGGGGTGGCCGGAAAAGCAACCCAAGTGTCTGAGACAGAATCACTCTTAGCGGAAGAGTCGAAGGATTTGAAAACGGTATCCGCCGGAAAACAGTGGCGAATCCGGTCAATCTCCGGATCAGTGAAACAACAGAGTTCCTTCGAAGGATTTTTGATAATCCCTTGGCTTTTCAGGGGACTATCCTTCTTTGGATCCTTAGCCGGTGAGGATCTAAGAACCATCTTCGTCATGGATGTTCAGAAAAATGAAGAACAGAATAAGAAGATGAAGAGAGAAGGAGGAGAGAGATACCTGATCGATCTTTGAATGAGGATTTAAAGGGAAGTATCGCTCGAATTTAAATGTAAAATTGATCCTTATCTCTAACCTATATATAATGATGATTCTGCAGGATGTCACTTCAGTGACGCAGGCTGTGTAACGGCTAGTTCGATTCTAACGACTATTTTTCCGTTGGATAGTTTGTTGCAGATAAGATCAAGAAAAATACGACTCGTTAATTTACATTTTACTCCTCATATTTTGGGGGCAATTGTTAGGGATAGATTTTCTAAACCTAAGGATCACGGATCCTCAAGTACTGCTAGGATCACGGATCCTCAATTCTGTTTGAATTAAGGATTCTCATAAGACCTTTCAAGATCAGGACCCAGGATCCTCATTGTTATCCTTATACTAACGGTTGCCTTCATTATGTTTAAGCTTGTTTTGCAGGAGTGTACGCTTTGGACTTGGTCTTGCCGATATTCTTGGGGAATATGCCCTCAATATTCCGCACGTGCATGGCTTGGTGACCGTTTTAGAAGTCGTGGGGAGCTTGCACATTTAGCTGATAGTTAGTTATTTAAGTTATTTCTATTTTTAAAGGGGATAACAAGCTAGAGTTAGAACAATTAAGCAAACACACACACTCGAAACAACGCTCATCAGTTCATTGGCGATTTCATACACATTGCACTATAGTGATCCTTGTAACAAGCTTGTTATCGTCCCGAGTTGTAAAGATCATTTGTTTAATTATAGTTGGTGATCGGTAGTTTCCATCACCCGAGGTTTTTTATGCCGGAGATCAACTCTTGATCAAGGGCTTTTTCCTCGTATAAATCCTCGTGTCACTTGTTCATTTCATTTGCAAGTTATTCATACATTTGTTCATTGATTCAAGCATCACACCTCACAACAAAAGATTTGGTTGCATTATCCTAGCTTGATTTTTGACCAAAACAGCTGTGATGCGCTTGGTGGCCTTCCTGTGGTTTGTCTTCTTCTTCTTCATGAGAACTGGCGCGCGTGATCATTGATGAATGATTCCATGCGGCGCAGCTCTGCTAGCTTGGTGATGAAGTCATTGCAATTTTGCGCGGGAAAGTTCTTGAAATTTGAATCCTAACATGTTGGTGCAAATGTTGTTGATAGCGACGTTTGAGTTGATCGCTGACATAGTGATCATGATGATGTCATTGCGCCCTTTCGTCTGCTATCAGGCGAGTGAGGTCCACGCGCGCGTGGTAACCGTCACCCCGGAAATCCCGCCTTACTTGTCAATCCCTAATTGGGTACGCGCGCGGCGCGCCTGACACAGTTACCCATCACATTAAATGTGATGGGTATATATATTCGAAGATAGAGAGAGAAATCACTACCGTTTCTTCGAATTCTCTTCTTCTCTGTCCAACTTCCTTTGAATCTTTAAATCTTCAAAGATTTCTTGTGACCTTCAATAATATTTATATATAAATTGTATTTAAAATATTTTGGTGTGAAAAACAATAACAAAGGGCAAGGTAGATAGATCTGAGTTTGAATCCCGCTTCTACCATTTAAGTTTTATATCACAATTTTCATGTAGTAAGCAAGAAGACCAACTTTTCTTTGGTTTATAATTTCATATGCATTTAAAATTATACGTTTTGACCTTTTTATTTTATTTTATTTACTTCTAATATATGATTTAACTTTCTCATGTACTTTGTTTAGATTATGGATGAGCATTTGGTACAGGGTACCGGTTCTCATTTTCTTTGTTTTTCGGTACTGGTACCGGTACGGTACCGGTATTTACGGGTAAAACACAGGTAAGTATCTGTACCGAATCGGTGTATTCGGTACCGGTACCACTTTTCCCCGTTTTCCGATATTGGTAGCGGTTCGGTACCGAACATGTACCGTGCTCATCCCTAGTTTAAATTGACAAATATTTAATATATATTTTTATACAAAACCTAACCATAATATTTTATTTACTTTTAATATATTTTTTGTTGACTAAATTGCTTATTACGTCTTTTAATTTTAACGAAGTTGCAAGGGTGTTCTTCAACTACGGAAATTACACTTTGTGTCCTTTATGTTATTATTTTCTATCAGGCAATGCCCTTTAGCCCTAATCCGATTAAATTTTAATCATGTGCTTCTCGCATTTGAGGTTTTCGTCTTTTTACCCTTAAAAAGTCTTATACTCTTATTATCAAAGCTTATTATGTTTCCAAGTAGAATTAGATTTAATGCGCATTTCTTTAAGTTTTTTTTAACAACCAACAAAATTTATTTATTAATCAAAGGGCCAACAACGAGTTAGTCCACACCAATTACATACACCAATTAAAAAGACAAGCTAAACACATTTCCTTGATACATCAAAATTACACCACTCTTCCCATGTTATTTCTTTCAATGTCGAACGGCTGCCAATCCATAGGAAACTTAGATGTTTGATTTCATTCGTCATTCGATCCCAGTTTATTTGTTTGTCGTTGAAAACCAAATCATTTCTGGTTCGCCAAATTACCCAAAGCGACACTTACATGATTGCATACACTAATTTCCTCCACTTTACACTTCCACGAACATGTTTGTGCCAAACCAACAGATCCTTTACTCTAAAGGCATAAATACTTAATACCTTACACCAATGGGATACAAAATTCCACACGTGTTGTGCCACCTCACAACTCACAAACAAATGATCCACATCTTCTTCCTGTTGATTACACAGTTTGCATCGGATTTGACCGGTAATAACATTTCTATGGGCCAACGCAGCATGTGTTGGCAACTGATCCAAGGATATTCTCCACGCCAAAAAAGTTAACCTTGGTTGGGTTCCAATTATTCCATACGAAGTCATTCCCCAAGTTGGTAAATCTTGCATTTTGCAAACTATTTTTAAGACTTTTGACCGAAAATGTATCTGGATCATCAAGTTCCCATCTCCATGGTCTTCACCGTGACCCCTAGCCGCCGCAAACAGGTCTTCGGTCAATTTTTGCACAGCTACCACTTCTTCCGGAGTCGCCGGATGCCGTACCCAGCAGAGATTCAGGACCACCACATCGTTTAGTACCTTTACCCGGTCCGCTACCATTGCGTTTTTGGATCTTTCTAGCTCGAACAGCCCTGGGTAGCTACTTTATAGCGTTCCTCCTTCTATCCACCTTTCCTTCCAGAAAGAAACTGATTCTCCCACTCCTGGTACAGCCCGAAAACAGTCCGACAAATTTATTCCATACTTTTCCATATCTCTTGACACTTTAATAACTTGCTTCCAAGGCCCAGCTATTGTCATCTTCCCAGGTATCGGATTCAACGATCTTTCACTATGGTGAATACTCCAAATAACCTTTCGCCACAAGCTCTCCGGATCCGTCTTGAACCTCCACCACCATTTGGCAAGTATAGCTAGATTCGCATCCTTAAGGGACCCGACACCAACCCCTCCTAACTATTTTGGAGTCATGACATTATCCCAAGCTACCAAACTCATTTTGCCCCTTTTCGGTGTTATTCCCTAAAGAAAATCCCTCCGTAATCTTTCAAGTTAATCGATTACTTGTGAAGGAGCCCTTGTTGGATCAGTTCTGTTCTAAACATAATGGAAAACATGAAAACATACCTGTCACCGCAGACAGTGTAGAGGAGAATCCAGTGAGAGATGATGCCATGGAGTTCGACATGTTTGTCAGTGTGATCTGGTTCATCCTTAGGGTGCTGACTGATGATGGTGATGATGAAAACCGAATAAGGGAGTTCGACTATGGAGAGGAGGTCGATATTGATGTTATGCTAATTAGCTTATCTGTCTAAGTGTATAACCTTTTAACCTCTACATAAGTCTCCTTATATAAGCACCCGAGAGGAAACCCAATTAGTTAATAAGGGTAATATGGTCCATCAACAAGTACCAACTAATTATTTAATGGGTTGTTATATATTTTGATCTATACAATGTAAATGATTATAATGGCTACTAGATTAAATATTAAGACATAATATATTTAATCTTACATTCTCCCACTTAGCCGAGTAATCATTTACTATGAGTATTAGATAAGCCTAATCAGGAGTTAACACTCATTTTAGCCTTAAACAAGTAATATAGCAGAGAAATACAGCCGTTGAATCATTATGCGACTCAGGACCCCCATTAGTCATACTATAGCCTTAATTTAAAACCTAATCGTTGTGATCAAAATACACATAAGCCCTTTGTTTTTTAACTTTATTTGTCTATATGCCATTATACCTGTTGAACATATTCTAAGAGACATACAAAATCAAACTGAGGAAATTTCATTAATCAGAAAACATAAGCTAGTACAATATGCTTAAATAAGGTCTTTACTAAATCCCATATTACGAACATGTTCTTCATAAACCTTAGGAGGGAGACCTTTAGTCATCGGATCCGCAAGCATGTATTTAGTACTAATATACTCGATACAAAGATTATTTTCCTCAACTCGTTCACGTACGAACAGATATTTTGTATCGAGATATAAACCAGCTCCAGTCGAACTGTTACTGTTCGAGAAACTAACGGCAGCTGAATTATCACAGTAAAGCTTCAATGGTCTAGAAATGGAATTAACAATTTTGAGTCCAGTGATCAGATTTCTAAGCAACATTCCATGACAGGTTGCGTTATAAACAACAATGTACTCTGCCATCATTGTGGAAGTTGTGGTCAACTGTTGTTTATGACTCTTCTATGAGATAGGTCCGCCTGCTAACATAAAAATATAGCCCGAAGTGGATTTCTTGTCATCTTTGCATTTGGCAAAGTCAGAATCAGAATAGCCTACCACTTCTAAATGATCACTTCTTCTATAAGTCAGTTTATAGTCTTTCGTCCCTTACAGATATCGAAGTCCCTTCTTAGCTGCTTTCCAGTGATCTAGGCCAGGATTAGTCTGATAACGGCCTAGCATTCCAGCAATATAAGCGCTATCTGGGTGAGTACAGACTTGAGCATACATCAGGCTCCCGACTACTGACGCGTAAGGTATCTGGCTCATTTGCTCCTTCTCAACCTCTGTTTTCGGACGCTGGAATGAACCGAAAGCATCTCCCTTAACTACTAGAGTGACGGAGGGTTTGCACTGTTGCATGTTATAACGTGTAAGGACACGATCTATGTAAACCTTTTGAGACAATCCTAAGATCCCTTTGTATCTATCTCGGTGAATTTCGATGCCAATGACGTAAGATGAATCTCCGAGATCCTTCATGTCGAAGTTATGCGAGAGTAACCGCTTCGACTCATGCAACATGTCTAAACTATTACTTGCCAATAGAATATCATCTACGTAAAGGACATGTATAGTAAAGTTCCTCCCACTCATCTTGAGGTAGGTGCATTGATCCACTTGATTCTTCATAAAACCTTACTTCTTCATGACTTCATCAAACTTGAGGTACCATTGACGTGATGCTTGTTTTAACCCGTAAATGGATTTCTTTAACTTACAGACTAGATGCTCCTGACCTTCAGGTTTAAAGCCCTCACGTTGTTTCATGTAAACATCTTCGACTAAGTCTCCGTTAAGGAAAGCGGTTTTAACGTCCATTTGATGCAACTCTAAATTGAAATGAGCTACTAGGGCCATGACGATCCTTAATGAATCTTTACAAGAGACAGATAAAAATGTCTCTTGATAATCAATTCCCTCTTTCTGAGTGTAGCCCTTTGCAACCAATCTCGCTTTGTAGCGTTCAACGTTCCCATTCGGATCCAGTTTTGTTTTGAACACCCATTTGCATCCTACGGGTTTGACTCCATTGGGTAATTCTACCAAATCCCAAATGTCATTTTTCTTCATGGATTCAAGCTCATCAATCATTGCTTTATTCCATTTAGAAGACTGATCACTGCTAATGGCTCATTGTAAGAGATAGGATCATTGAGCTTTCCGGGATCCATTTCAGTCAGGTAGGTAACATAATCATCCCAATTAGTAGGCCTTCTTTGCCTAGATGACCTCCTGAGTGGATTATCGGGTTCAGCGTTGTCTTGGTTTTGAGCATTTGATGTGCCTTCGTCATGAGGTATAATGGGTTCTGATTGTGGAGTTAAATCTGGAGTTGGTGCAGTAGCTTCGGGTACAGTAGTTGCATTGGGTACAAGAGGAGTAATCGGAGTAATGGTAAGCGACGAGTCTCTCCCCCCGCGTCTTGTACTTCTTGCAATTCTTCATAAGGGTTGGTACTGCTCCCACTGACCTTGAAATCCTCCAGGAATGCAGCACGCTTGGTTTCAACAATACGGGTGACATGGGAAGGACAATAGAAACGGTAACCCTTTGAATTATCAGGATACCCGATAAAGAAACAGGTAACTGTTTTAGGGTCAAGTTTCCTTAGGAAAGGATTGTAAAGTATTGCTTCAGCAATGCAGCCCCATACTTTCATATATTTAAGACTCAGTTTCCTTCCTGTCCAAAGTTCATAAGGAGTTTTAGGGACAGACTTAGAAGGAACTCTATTGAGTATATGAACAGCTGCTTTTAACGCTTCAGTCCAGAGGAATAATGGTAAATTAGTGTTGGCTAACATACTGCGCACCATGTTCATAAGGGTATAGTTTCTTCTTTCAGCGACACCGTTCTACTGAGGTGTACCAGGAATGGTGTATTGGTTCACAATCCCCTGGCCCTTACAAAACTCATAAAATGGACCAGGAGCTTGACCCACATCAGTATGTCTTCCATAATATTCACCGCCTCTATCTGATCTCACAACTTTAATCTGACGATCTAATTGCTTTTCAACTTCAGCCTTATAATCTTTAAAAGTTGTAAGAGATTCAGACTTTTCCTTAATAAGATACAAGTACATGTAACGAGAATAATCATCAATGAAAGTGATAAATGAAGTATGTCCTGTTATGCCAACGATTTGGTAGGGACCACTAATGTCAGTGTGAATGAGTTCTAATAAATTAGAGCTCCTAGTGGCACCTTTCTTATTCGCTAATGTCATTTTACCTTTAAGACATTTGACACATGTTCCAAAATCAGAGAAATCAAGAGGAGGTAAGACTTCATCCTTTACGAGACGATTTAATCGTTCTCTTGAGATGTGGCCTAAACGTTGATGCCACAACATGGACGAAGTCTCTAAGTCTCGTTTCTCTTTCATCTTTGTGAGTGATTCATTAATGTTATATGACAACAAAGATTTGGAAAAATTATCATCTAGTTCTAATCTATAGAGACCACCATCCAGAATACCAGTACCATAAAGAACAGAATTATAGAGGATAGAGAGTTTGCGATGACCATGGGAAACAATAAAACAGTCCATGTCTAACTTTGGTCCTGATACAAGGTTCCGAGTTACCTCAGGAACATATAAGGTATCATAAAGTTTAATACATAAACCAGTTTCATAAATAATTGTAATGTTCCAATGGCCTTCACTTCTAATTCTCGACCATCCCCAACCTTAAGCGTTCTTTGGTTTCTTTCCAGCTTCCGGATTGTAAGGAATCCCTGAGTTGAATTGGTAACATGAACCATAGAACCAGAATCAAACCACCAAGAATTAGCAGGAAGACTTAAATTATAGGACTCAAGTATCATAAAATAATCGTTACCTTTCTTAGCCAGCCACTCCTTAAAGTCAGGGCATTCCTTCTGCATATGTCCTGATTTTTTCCAGAACTTGCAGTGGATTCTGCCTAAGGAGTTCTTAGAGCTGGAAGGTGCACTTGTATTAGGATTTGGCCTTAGGACTTTTGAAGCATCCTTCCTCTGATGATTGTTCTTCCTCTTCTTAGAGTTGGAGGTGGTCAAGTTAGCAACATCAGTAGTGCGATCCATCCTCATACGCTCTTCATCCTGTACGCACATAGCGACCAGCTCACTCATCGTCCATTTGTCCTTCTGAGTGTTGTAATTGATCTTGAATGCTTCAAAGGACGACGGAAGCGAAGTAATGATGAAATGAACAAGGAAACCATCACTGATTTCCATTTCCAGCCGCTTCAGCTTATTGGCCATGTCATTCATCATCATGATGTGCTCGCGAATGCCGCTCCTCCCATCATACTTAGTTGTCACCAGCTTGAGGATAAGGGTACTAGCGTGTGCTTTAGACGTCCCCTTGAACTGCGCCTCCACAGAAGCCAAGTAGGTTTTAGCATCTTCAGAATCAGGAATGGCTCCCCTGATTGCATTGCTTATGGACCGTTTCATGAACATGAGAGACATGCGGTTACACCTAGTCCATTTTTCATGAGTTAACTGCTCAACAGCAGTACTTTGAGGAGTAAGGTCCGTTGGCTTATTCTCTCTTAGAGCATAGTCAAAGTCCAGCAATCCAAGCGTAAGCATGAGAGCATCCTTCCATGCAGCAAAGTTATCACCAGTCAAAGTTGGAAGCCCGTAATTGGGCGTTGATAGTGGAAATAAGATGAGCAAGTTATGATACTATGGAAGAAGTCCTAATGTGATCTAAGGGCACGTTATACTAAGGCAGGCATAAATAATGACCATTTTAATTATGAAGCTGTGATATTGTCTATTACTAACATCAAAATAATAGACTTAGTTAAAATTCTACTTAAACGAAAACAAATCAGCTTTAGCCAGAAGTGTAATCACTTAAGCATGTGTGCAAAGTGTTTGTGACAAATCAGCTTTGGCCAGAAATTGAGACAATCACTTTAGTTATGCACTTGTTATGCATGCTATACATGAAAGAATTAAATCAGCTTTGGCCAGATATTAAGACTTTCATGTTTGTTATGCACACTTAACATAGCTTTCGTAATACTTGAATGATAAGTAGATGTATCAAATCAGCTTTGGCCAAAAATGATACATCAGAAGCTCATTCAAGTTAAGCTATTTTGGTTTTGTAAAACATTATCTGATTCTGATTAATTAACTAAGTATTTACAAAAACCAATTATTTAATAGAAAACCACCTGTTAGAGCGGATCGAACTCCTCAAAGTGAGATATCGACTCAGTTATGAGGTCTCGAGTGAGATCTCAAGTCCAGTCTTGACTCATCTTGTAACATTATGAGGTCTCGACTCATTAAGGTCTCGAGTCGTGACCTCAGTGTCTCGAGTCGTAATCATGGTCTCGACTACTGTGTTTTATGAGATCTCGAGTGCTTGATGAGGTCTCGAGTCGCAACCATGGTCTCGAGTTCTGAAGATTGAAGCCCTTAGTCGAAACCTCAGTGGTCTCGAGTCGAGACCTTATGGTCTCGAGTCGAAATCGTTGTCTCGAGTTGTAAAGAATTGAGAAAACTTATGATTTCGAGTCGAGATCTTATGGTCTTCAGTAAGGATCTTGGTCTCGGGTCGTTAAAATTGATCTCGAAACTCCTGTTAAAGCAGTTAATGTGAAAGCATAACTGAAAATTCGAATTCTTAGTGTCACACCCCGACCGCGTAAAACAACAAATCGCGGCGGAATCGTCGGGGAATGTTGTAACAGAATCATTGTTTCATAACACATGGAAATTGAAGTTTTGTTTTATTGAATTAAAAGAGGTTACAATGTCTTAAAAACAAAAAAACATAACATAATTAACTAGTCTAGCATCTTTTATTGTCACTAAGGCCTAAGTCCGCCTAAGTGTATCTTGATCAATCCTATGCATCAGCTCCTGAAAACACATGTGAAAATAGGTACGTCAGCATAAAAATGCCTGTGAGATACATAGGTTTTATTAAAATAGGATTCATGACTTGTAAGTTTAAAAGAATATTTAACAAAAGTAGTCATGAACTTATAAAATTGTTTTCTTTTATAAATCATACGAAAAGTGATAAGAAATCAGATGATATAAATGAAAGATGCACAGATAAATAAATAACCAAGTAAAATGAGTTTGTATAAAATATGTTGTTTGTAAAACAATGTTTCATGAAGATATGATATTTGTGTAAAATGTAATATGTCTAACTTGAAATGGTTTAAATAACGCTACGATATGTAATATCATAAAAGCACTTATATATAGGAAGTACCAGCGGCGTATCCACCATGCTTTTATCATATTGCACACGCCTCGTTATTTAAATCATTTACCAAACAAACCACCAATGTAAAAATGTTCATGTATAATCAAATGTTATGTATGGTAAAATAAATAAGAATATCTATTCTAACCATATGCACAAAACAATGTATTTGAATAAATCAAAAGTTATGTTTTGTAAAATCCATGCTTTATTGATACAAACATCTACGCGGTAATGTTAAACGCCTACATTCAAGCCTTGCGACTGTGGCGACAAACCCTTAAACGAAATTAAAGGTTTATCTAAATTCTGTGTATCGAATTCGGTCATTCCTTCCACCCAAACAAACCTAGGATTTCAGGAACGAGAGTTGTCAATTCCTATGGTACCACTACCTACTAACGAACGGCATGATCGGTGTTAATGAATGTATTTATGACCCGTTAAACAAACCAAATGTCATACATAATGTAAGCATGTTATATGAAAATAATGTACTTAAATATGCTAAATGAACATACAAAGTAGAAATGTAAAACAATGTGTCCATATGGCATATGCTGAGTGAACATATGCAACAAAATGTAATATATGAAATCAATGTGCTAGCATGTTAATAAAACATACATAGCAAAAACATAGAAGAAATCATGTACTATATGTGTACTAGTGAACATAATAAGTATATGATATAAAAGCATGAAAAGCATGAAAGTAACAAGTAGGCACATGTGTTTCACCTCAAAACATTTGAAAGCAGTAAAAGAGGGGACTATGTACCCACTTGAGGATGCTTAGAAGTCTTGAATAACAACCAAGCAAAGCTAGAGGGATCACGGAAACAAACGGCACCTAATATAAGTAACTATGTTAATAAACCGGACCTAAATCGGAAGATTGGATAGAATGAGGTTTCGTAAACCAAATGAGTATAGGAACTCATGTAATATGGTTTAACAAAGCCTACATTCTAAAACGAAACCTATCCTAAGTGCTTACGACCCGTTTAGGTAGCTTACGCTACTTTAAAGCGTCGTTCACGTAAAACGCGTTCGGACCGCCTAACTAGTCCTATGACAACTATTATATGCCTTAGCAAGTCTAATAATGTTGCTTAATCAGTTTAGATGTCAAAATTTAAGTTACATATGCTTAAAATGAATTTATGCGTAAAAAGGGCATTTTGGTCATTTTCCTACGACATATAAATTACCTATCATACAACTAACTAAACGAAGTGACCATAAGGTATAACCTCAGAAGGTTATTCCCTAAACAACTATGGTCACAAAACATGTTTGGTCGGATCCTAATGATCGACCAAACGGGTCGGGTTCGAAAGTCTAAGCGGTTGTTTAGACCGCTTATCTTACGACCCTATATAAGCACTAAACTAAAAGTGACGAATTAAACATGTTAAAACATGTTTAACGAAGTTAGAAAACAAGTTTGATATCAAAACAAAGGGTTTTGATACCCAAGAATAGTTTGGTTGCAAAATACGCATAAACGCGCATTTTGACCGAAACTATGACTCGTCACTATGCCTAATCAACGTGGTAATCAGTAGGTATAGTCACAAGGGACTATAACCATCGTGATTACGCTCACGTTGCAAAGTTCGAACGAACTTTGTGTTGACCAACTCGTGGTCAAAGCAGAAAGTCAAACACTGTTTGACTTTCATGCTTGAAATACAAGAACAAGCATGAAGGAAACTTACAAAGGGTCCAAGCTATGAAGATTTGAACTAAAAAATTCTCAGGTATGAAGCTTCACAGGGAGAGCTTCAACTTAGAGAAGATGATTGAGATCAAGTGTGAAGAAGTTGAAGTGAAAATGATGGGTTTATATAGATTTTGAAGAACCGTTAGGATCGTTCCTCGATAATTGAGCTTTGATCTGGACCATACATGTAAGGCACATGGTTTTGGAATACTAGGGGTGCCCAAAACCATCACAAGGTATTGAAAAAGTTACACTTAGGCCCCTGAAATTCATCCTGGGTGCCAAAATTGAAGTTTCTGTCCAGATGAGGCTTTGGCGTCACGCCACAGCAACACCATATAGTGGTGGCGCAACGCCACCACCTACCAGTAACCAAAAACTTTGCTAAATTGTTTAGGCCATTTTCGACACGTTTAAACCCCGTTAACCCATTTTCAAGGCTCAAAAATGAAGTTAAAGTATAGGGAACATGAAACATGCTCAAAAACATCTCAGATGTTGGTTCGTTTGGCCGTACGATTGCGTTGTTCGGTTAATTACGACGAAACTCGAACGGACGCGAAAAACGATCCAAATTACACGACGAATGGAAATTTAGCATGCCAATCACTAAAATAAAATATTTTGATGATTACAAAATTTTTTTGGATGTCCGGATATATTCAGAACGTAAGATATGCGCGAAAATGCAAACTTATGCACTTTTTGACGCTTTTAGTCCCTGTTTGACCAAAAAGTTTATTTTTGCACACCGAACCCCTCAAAGCCTATTTCTAAGCTATGTAAAGGATATATATGGTATGTTTAACTTATGGTCAAGTTCCAGAATGTTCGATACCATACGAATCAGCAGACTTTTGCAGTTTGACGCAAATAGTCCTTGTGATCGAATAAACTTGATTTCGACACACCAAACTCTCCAAAACTTATTTCTAAGTTATGTAAAGGTTATTTAAGGTATGTTAAGCCCATGTCACTGTTCTGGAGTGTTTGTCACGTTAAACTGGTTACTTTTACGCATCGGTTCATGTATAACTTTCCAGAAAGCGATTTAGAGCTCGAAATCGAACGAGAATTGATATGTGCAAATGATACACATATTTATACAAATCATGAAACACAATATTTCATTGATTTGGTATTTGTTTGATGGCCGTGGAGGCACAGATGTCACAGTCTCCCCTACTTCAGGAAATTTCGTCCCGAAATTTATTTAGAGGAAACTTGTGAGAGCTCGAAACTTGAAGTCGAAAAGATAAAACAACACTGGTTAGGGTTCTGAAATTCTAGTAACTTTAAATAACATCATGCTTGCAATGTAAGAGGGACACTTATATACAAGTATATGAAGCGCCATTGGTGCGTCCACCGTACCTCCATTACATTGTTCACGTTTTGTTATTGTTGCCACTATCGGTTCTTACACATGATAAATCTTACTGAGGTTTCTGTGCACTGAATTTCATAATTATGTATGCATCCATAATTACATAATTCCTTGCATAGTCCGCACAGTGCATTTTAAAATGTGTAGGGGAAGAAAACCAAATGAATAATCCTGTGATGAGTGTGACTAGACCACCATAGTATCCTTTTAATTAAATCAATAAATGATCTCTTTAAATAGACCACCAAGGAGTCTTTTCAGCTATATCATCACATGCCATTCCCAACCAGATTTTTGAATCAATCTTTTTAACTAGACCACCCAAAGGGTCTCTTTTGAATTATGGAATGGTACTATATAATCCAAGGGTCCTAACTATTACGTAGAAGCCCATTAAGGATTTAAGGTAGTACATTTGGATATCCTACTATGAATCTCTCATATGAAGATATGGAAAATTCTACGAGGATTTGGATAACGAAAATCCAGATTACACAAAAACAAAACACATAAAACATAATCACAAAATCACATAATTGTTTAAGTTGATCTTTAATTTGTTATTATTTTGTTAATTTGTTTGTTAATTTGAACACGAGTATTTAAAGCACACCAGGAATCCAATCCGTGGATTTCATTTGGCACTTTAAACATTTTCAAGAATCTAACTACGAAGATAGGAAGATCTTAATAGGAATTCGACTTTGTCCTTATTGAATCGTAATTGTATGTATTAAGGCATACAAAGAATTCAATTAAGGGCTCCGATTTGAGTGATAATCATCCACAAGGATCTAATTATGAAGATGAGAAGATCCTATATGGACTTTGGAATTTGAATAGCGGGAGATGATTCGAAACCTTGCACTAGACGTGCTTAAGTCGATACACGAGGTAGAATGTTCATGAAGTTGAGGCGCTAGATATGCCAAGGCGACATATGAAGCAAAATTTGGAGGTTGGGTACTATGTTAAATCATCATACGAGCAGAATGTTTTTCGAAAACTATGCATGGGTTTTTTTTTAGAAATGTGTTTAATGTTTTTGAAACCTTACGTAATACTTTTGAAATCATGTGGTAGATGTATTAGGTAAATATGTTTATAAATTGTTTTTAAAATCATGTGAGATGAATTTTGTAATCATGTATATGGTTTTTGAAAACATGGATAATGCTTTTGAAATCATGCATTTGATATATTAAGTAAATATACTGTGTTAAAGTTGTTTTCAAACTATATGAAATATTTGAAATCATGAAGGTTGTTTTGAAAACCTATACAATGTATGTTGTTATAAAAAACCAGAATGTAATGATATGGGTATGAGATCGAAAAATACCCTTAGTTATCTAACCAAGGATTTAAAGTGACATTTTGAGTAATCGTCTAAAATTGTCACTTTTATTCTGTACTTTGTTTCTTAGACTGAAACGAGTACTTAGAATTTTTGAGGAAATCATGAGCGATCACATGAAAGGGAGAATCACAAGAGTAGTTTGTTTTAAAGAACATAGTTCTTTGGTGTAGGTATCATAGGGGTATTCCATACACACATGTAGCTACATATGTACATCAGAATTATGAACAACGATTTATTTATAAACCCATCAGATTGTTCCAGAGTTCAAGAAAAACAAAAGAAACAAAAGTAACAGATACATAAGATTCAAATTATTCAAAGCAGCAGCATCTTCTAAACAGCCAAATGCTTATCCGTGGGTCAGATTTGCATTGACAAACTTTGGGTATTCGTTCCTTAAATGACTTGTCTCACCATAGATGTAACAAGTACCAGGAGGAAAACGAACTTGTGCTGGATCTGCTTGGAGTTGAACAGGATTCTGAAAAGCTTGGTTTAGCACAATGATTGAACGAAAAAACTCTTGCCGTATGACCAAAAAGTCCACAGTTGAAACATTTTCGGCATTTGACACTGGCATGGTGATGGAGGTTACACTGATTGCACAAAGGGGTTGTTCCTTCGTATGGTGCTCGAGCAGCAGTAGGATCTGTAACAGCTTTGTTTTGGATAGCAAAGCGGCACCCGTTAATCAAATGTCCCCATCGTCCACAGTAGGTACATTTGAAACAGGGTATTTGATTCGGATTATGACGGTTGCATTGATTGCACCAAGGAGCAGTTCCCAAGTACAGCTTCTTGGCTGGTGGTGCTGCCACCTGGCTAGGTCCTGCTTGATTTGGTGCAACGGTTGGAGAATTCTTTGAAGCTTTACGCTTCTTCGATTTTTGTGAAGGCTTGGCTTCTGTTTCCATTGGTATCTCTTGGGCGGCTTCATCCTTTAGACGTGACATGGCAACAGCTAATTCAGCAGTCTTTTGGATTACTACGCCTATTCGTTGGGCAAATTTGGTAGCCTGCTCGTACATCTGAGTGTCGCTGCGATGAGGAGACATCCTAAAGGAAATGGAAGACATAGGAGGAAACAAGTGAAATGTTATCGGATAATCAAAACAGAATGACAACGCATAAAAAT
>CM060419.1:122953917-122995451 GCA_030545235.1 Helianthus tuberosus | reverse complement strand
CTTCAGCACATCATCTATTAATGATCTACTTGTCAAATTCTGCAAAAGAACATCACAACTCAATACAAGATCACACTCATGGCAAAATGTTTCAAGATATCGACTATCATTATCAATAAATAAAATAGTTAGGAAAATCAAACGGAAATAACATCTAAAGTTTTGAACGTCAACCTTACCTTCCTTGTTGTCACCAATATCCGACCCCAAACCATAACTCACCAAAAAATTCGATCCACCACCAAACCCTAATTGATTAAACGGTGAGATATATGAACAGAGGACGTCGGCGAAGAGATATGACAGCGGCTACTTCGAGACCCCAACAAAGCCACCGATTGAAGAAATCATTGGATTAAGGTATAAACAAAGTGAAGATGAATAGTTTGATTAGTGTTTCTCCAATACATGAAAAAGTTTGATCGAGGTTAGGGTTTGTGATAAGATGGTGCAGAGAAGAAGGATAACCAGATGAAAGGATCGATGATTGAGATCTGAGGAGGCGATTCGGCGTTAGGGTTTTGATTTGAAAGAAGGAACGATAATTGAGAGAGAGTGTATAAAAGAAACGTACATAAGAAGAAGTGTACGTGAGAAGCCAAATCAATCAGCCCCTAAGAGCTATGCCACTTGTTAGCTGAGGTGTCTGCTTATTTGGCTTAAACCAATGGGTGACATGTGTCCACCAATGGTTTTGTTTATTATATATATAGATAGACTAGGTTATAACCCTATGTATTATACGGGTTGAATAAATGAATTTTATATACTAAATAATAAAACAATATATCTTGAAAAACCTATTTTGTTGCACGGGTTGAATAAATATCATTTTTAAATATAAAGTAAGAAAAAGTTATATTTATAAGAACCATATTGTACGGGTTGAATAAATGTAATATTATATACCAAATAATAAAAAAAAATTATAGCTTTAAAAACCCTTGTGTATTACACAGCTTGAATAAATATGATTTTATATACCAAATAAAGAAAATTATATTTAAAAAAACTAATGCATATACTCGTTACGCGATATACATGTTATTTAAGAAGCAAATAAGCAACAACTTGAGTGATAAAATATAAATTATAATTTAAAAAACCCGTAATAAATCTAATTTTATATATAAAGGAATATTGCAAGTTATATACAATTTGTTAAAAAATATTTAATAAAATCGATATAAAAAATTTTTAATAATGAAAATAAAAATAAATAATATATTAATACAAAGTTTGGTTTTGGTGATAAATAATTTGGTTATTTAAAAATATTTTAAATTAATAATATTTAGTTAAAGAGTTATCTATAATTAATTAGAAGGGATTAAACTAAATAATATTTATGCATAAGATATTAAACTAAATATATTTAGTATGAGGGTTATCTATAATTAATTAGAAGAAATTAAACTAAAACAATAATTATCAATAAGAAATGGCCTAATATAATGACAAGTGTCCCTTAAATGGTTTTCTTTATTATATAGTATAGATTTAAAGGCAAACTAATATCCTTTTCAAATTAATCAATATAAAAAATAGAGTTAAATGCCATTTTGGTCCCTGTGTTTTGAGTTATTTTCCCAGTTAGTCCAAAGGTTTCATTTTTCGCATATGGGTCCAAAAGGTTTCACTGTTGCCATTTTAGTCCATTGAGTTAACTTCATCCATTTTTTCTGTTAACAAGAAGGGCAATTGGTCATTTTATATGGCCGAATTGCCCTTTTGGTTAATAGAATTACATATAAAATGATCGAATTGCTCTTCTCGTTAACAGAAAAAATGGACGAAGTTAACCCAGTGGACTAAAATGGCAACAGTGAAACATCTTTGGACCCACAGGCGAAAAATGAAACCTTTGGACTAAATTGACAAAATGACTCAAACCACAGGGACTAAAATAGTATTTAACTCTAAAAAATATTTATACCCACTCTAAAAAATATCCGAGTAACAAAATAAAAAACCATAGGGAGCATACCTGCTATTTTCAAAAGATGGGGACTAAATGTGAAAAAAACGTGAAACCACAGGGACCATCCGAGCAATTAACTCTATACTTATGAATAAATTTTCCCGAATATTTTGTAAGTTATATTCCTTGTTCGGTTTGTCCAATATTTTCGGTATGATTTATATATTCATATTCTTGGAATTTTTGTAATATTTTGGATTGTAATTTCTTGGTATTTTGGTGAGTTATATTATTTCAAGTCCTAAAATAATATAACTAATACACATAATATACAAATAATCACACACATGGTGACATCTAAATATATATTTTCCTAAATACATATTTAGTCACTTTTATTTACAAAAACCAACCTCCAATATTTATAATTTTTGTAACAAAAATTATGGCAAACTTTATATAAAATTCCATGGTTCAAAATATACTTGTAAATATTTGTTTAAAAATATTTTTCTAAGTGTTTAATTTTTAGAAAAATGTTGCCATAGTTTCCCCTAAAAATGGAGGTTTCCATGCTTTCAAAGTATATCATTTTCTTTTATAAATCAACACAATCAACAACAAATCAATCTACACTTACCAATTTGCCAAAATCAAGCATAAACTACTACCTCATGAACTTGAAAATTTACAAAAATGTGTAGTAACTTACTAGTGTGTTTAGTAAGCCTAGTTACCCTTTAAAGTGTGATTGTTTAATTATAAACATCATTTTTAAAGAAATTAGTCCTTTACAACTTGTAAATCATTTTTCTAAAAATGTTTCTTCTTGAGTTTTTCTTGTTACATATGTATTTCTACACTTGTTTAACCACTAAAAATATGGTTAATTTCTTTAAGAGCTAAGATTAAGTAAACTTTGTATTTTTAACTTGATTTCTTGAAAAATCATTCTTGAAATCATAGATTTACAAGACTTTATGTTTACTTTGATCATCACTTAACAAGAAAAACAACTTATTCTTTCAAGTTCATGATTTACATGAGGATGATCCATTGATCTTTAACATAATCATCCTCTCATCTTGCTAGATTATGTCTTTAATCACTATCTAGCAAGAGCACATGATTATCTACATCAATAACATGAACAATCAACAATCATAACAACACTAAAACAACTTGTTCTCTTATGTATTTAGTCTTATGTTATAGTTTCATGTTCAAGATTCATGGTGTTCTTTAAGATTAACAACTTGTATCCTCTTTTAACCACCAAAATAAGATGTAAAATGAAGTGTAGAGCGTTCTTACTACTAGCTCAAGGCCAGGGATGATCACTAGATGAAAATGAGGTGGATAAAAGCTTGTGTGAGTGGTCCTTCAACTTCCAAGAGCTCCAAGCTTCTTTACTATGCTTCTAACACCTTTGGATATGTATGGATTGAATGAGAATTGAATGAAAGTGAGGGTGGTGGTGTTTGGTGATCTCGGCCATGAGGTACGAAGAGGGAAGGAGAAGAAAAAATTTATGAAGTGTTTAGAGAAATGAGAACTTAAGAACTTGGGGTTAAACTTATAAACTTTCCAACACAATTAAATCCAATGGTTTTTATGTTTTTAAAAGTGAAACATAATCTATTAAATTAAGCAAATAAAATCCATGGGGTGGGGGCCACATGAACCGTCCACAAGGGGGGGGGGGGGTCTTGGTTAGGATATAATTGTTAGTTAGATTTCTTGGTTACAATCTAATGTTATAGTTAGGTGATTTAGTTATTAGATGTTTATATGGTGTGTTATGATGTTCGGGGACCCTAACTAGCTTGGTAATGTTAAAACAATGCTTCTAGTGTAAATTTAATGTTTCGGGTAGTGTCCGGTTGGTTACCGGTTCGTTAAGGTGCTAAACTATGCAGTTTAGTGTGCTTTATGTTACCTTTTGTGACAGTTTTGATTCCCGATACTTAGGAAAGCATTCAGGACCGTTTTACCATATTTCTGCATAATATTAGAGTGTTTAAATGCTGAATTTTGCCGATTTCTGTAGAATTCTGCAGTTTATGTGAGTTTTAGGCACTTTCCGGCACTTAAACTATCTCTAGGAAGGCAATTTTGTGATCCTTACTTTCCTACCCACTATACTAGTGTAACACTTAGTTTCTGGCACATTCTGTGTCCTAACACAATGTCTGTCTATGTACTGAACTCCGTCAGCATATTTCTGATTTATCTAATAACTGTGTTTCGTGCATCATTTGAATCAACAAAGTTTGCATGCAATAATGGTATGTCATTTGCAATATATGATGCACATATATGTATGATGACAATAATCAGAAAGCAATTCAAGTCATTAATTGTAATTCAGCACAGTCATTAAGCACTAATCATTGTTTAATAATTGTACGGATACCTGGAATTTTGACAGTTGTCACATACGACCCGTATAGACCCGCTGATTTATCAATTAACCCCTTGTTTTTTTGAGAATTCAGGGGGTCTATATGACCCGTATACTCTAATAATTATTCTTAGAATAAAAACATAGATATGTATTAGGGCTTTCATGAGTTGTTGGCGAAATATCAGGGATCTTCCTTTAAGGTCGCTTTCGTACAACATGAAGAAGACCAAGAACCAGCTGGTCAAACAATTGCTCCAACCAATCATATTTTTACATTCTTTATTTTCATTTTGTTTTCCAATTCACGTCTTAATCTATACTACAGATTTTCTCATACTTAAACATCCATATTATATTTCATCTAATTCACTTTTCTGTCTCTATATATCTTCTTCCCAGTTCCCTATTCCTTCTACCATTTATTCGCACCTTCTTCATCCTTTATACTATCACTCTATTAAAGTGCCTCTATAACTTGAATCCACACCTCTAGTAACCTCATGGCCTCTGATTTTTATAACTTTCACTACCATCTTTCCTTCACCCAGTTTGTTACACTGGTTCTATTGAAGTCTTGGTATATTTTAGTAAAACCCAAAAAGAAGTAACACCTCCAAGTTTTGTAGTTTTCTAACTACAATCTTCATTATAATGAAGATCTTGTATATGAGGGAGCAATTTAGTAAATAAAGTAAGACTTTAGTATTTAGAAACATTTAAACATTCATTAGATATGAGCAAACAAAACAATTGATAACAACATGAATCTAATGAGAAATTTCACTATATAATATGAAAGGTTCATGTGTTCACGGAGCACTTCCTTATCTTTCAGCAGAAACTCGAACTCATAACCCTACAATCGAAGAGGATGAGCCTTCTTTATCATAAACTCAATCCCCTAAAATCCCACAAACACAAGAAGTCCCTAAAATCCCAAAATCCCAAGAAAGTCCTCAGATGTCAGAAACCCAAGAAAGGCCACCAGCCTATGAAACCCATCAACCCCACCGGTTAGAGAAACCTATGAAACTCTAATATCCCAAGAAAACCATCACAACCCTCCAACTAAATAAACCCATGAAACCCCATATATTACTTACATCAAAGAAAACCCACCACAAAAAAAATCACACATTGTTGAATCCAAAGAAAGCCATGAAAGTCAACAAGGCAAAGAAACTTCTCACACCATTGATACCATAGAAACCCATGAACCCCACAAACTCGAGAAACCTCACACACCACTACCACCGAAGAAACCCAAGAACCCTCATCAACCAATGATCATATTGTAACATTTCATACGGAAGATTCACACAGTTCTCATTGAACCTAATGTGTCATCTCCAAGTCCAACTTCATGAACAATTCTTTTCTATTGAAAAATTGTTTCCATTGGTATGTCATTCGTATTTAATAAAAGACTTGGTATGAAATCTTGCTTATATTAACTAAACATTAATCTTGCATGAGTTTATACATTTTGTAGGAGCTCTTTCATATCTGCCCCTTATGCCACTATGTATGGAGGTTGGCTTAGCATCCCAGTGCTAATTTTTGTCTCCATAGTGACATATTTCAATTCCTTTCTACCTGGGTGTTGTCTCAATAACACGTATTGGAGTTTAGAGGATGTTGGAGAGCCTGCTCATAATGGATATAGGTGTATATTAATTTCTTTAAGCGTGGGGTGTTGTCTCAGTAACACATCTAGGAGTTTATCGGATGTCGGGGAGCATGCTCATAATGCATATGGGTGTATACTAATTTATTTAGTTCTTAAACATGTGTTAACAAGGGAAAGATTGATTATTAAAAGTATCATTCATTGCAGACTCATTGAATGATGGATCTTGTTGTATGTAAGTACATCCATATCCCTACTAATTCTTTACTTTTTTATATAGCTTAGAGAACTTAGATATTTTGGAACTCTTATAATTAATATCTTAGAACTCTTATAATTATTCTGAGTTTAAGTAGAGATTGTCTAAAATCTATTAGGCAAAATATAATATAACTGGTGAGACCTGATTAAACTTTTGTTAATAACTTTTGTTAGACTTAAACATGAAAATTATATGCGGAAATTTTGACTTACCAAACTGTGTAGCAATTAATGCAATTCAAGAATTTTGGTGAATTTTAATGCATAATTTCATCTCAATAGAATATATACTCATTTATGAGTTTTCAGAATATAGTGGTTTTTAATTATTTGGTTTCTTTACATTATGCAATTCTATATACTGCAATGGTTTCTATATACTTTATGTGTTTTGTGCTATGGGTTGAAAGTGACTACACTTCATTAGAGAATATTAGGATTGTCACGTGCCACATGCTTTATGATGGAATTTTGAATGACAAATACATTAGAGGAATTCCACGTGGTTCTCAGCTTGATTGTCTCGGTCTCGGTCTTGGTCTGAAGATGATGCGTGAATATTTCATACAATCTTTTGTAATTTTTAGCTAGGGTTATTAAGGGTTGCTTGGTTTATTTTTTTTATTCATTCATGTAATTGATTTAATGGATATACGTTTAATTCAGTCTTTTGGCTCCCCTACTGAAATCATGAAATTGGTTAATAACTTGAAAAAAACCGCAAAGGAACTGAAAATGGCGCATGTTTTTGAACTTGTGGTTGGATAATTTTTGGCGAACTCGATGGTTTCGTCCGTGATAATAGGGGCATCGGATATGATGCAAGCTGAAAGAAATTTGCATGCAATCCAGACGTATCATACACTCAAAGGTGAGGGGTTGGATAGAATCAATGGTGTCGCTTTAGAGATTCCAATTTGGCTATAGGATGGATGCGCTTCTTGTGGAAAAAATCTAAGATGACTTGATGTTCTACTGATGTGCTTGGTTGAGTTTGAAACAAAACTAAGATGACTTGATGTTCTACCGATGATATGTTTTTCATTTTCATTAAACACGATTAAGTTTTCATATTTCTTTTTTAGACCCTCTAAACGATGGGAGGTTGCGTGTGGTTGGCTTATTGGTTTGCTACTCCTTGCTTGAAACTCTGTGTATTTGATACGTGTGTTCGTATCAAACCAACTTCGGTTTATCATTTATGGTTTATTTATTGAGCATGCCTTTTATTGAGAGTAAAAGTTGCTTCCACATGTCCATAGTTATTTCATTTATTTTAATATATAGACAACGACAAAAGTGCCTCAGAACTACGGATGACCAACAAAATTCTGGGATATTTTGCCATCATAATCTTTAGCGCTTGATTGTTTCCAATTGCGGCTATTTCCCAAAAGGCAATGTTGGAATGTGTATTTTTAAGCTCAAGTTCCTCACGTGTCATCAAATTTACTAAATTCTTCACAAAATATATGGTCTGCATGGTCTCTTTTGTTGTTGCTGCCACATGTAGTTCTTTGTCAAGATTCCTAGTGAGACCAAACTGTACCTAATCTGGTCGTTTGTCAATGACCATCTTTATCGTTTCCCACTCAACCATAATCAAAGCTTCGTATAATGGAACAACCAAATAAAAGTAAAGTTCTTTATTTCCTTCAACATAAACATAACGTTAATTAATTAGTACTCGATAGTATGTAACCCTTAAAATACTACTTTTGAATAATGATTTCCATATTTGATATGAAAATATATCTGGTCAAACTTTTTCAGAAGCATGCAAAAATATATAATTAAGTTGGTTTCATGCTGCCAAATGCTATCAAAGGAGTGATGGTAAAACATGTATAAAATATATACGGCAGATGGAAGAAGATATATACATTACCTAAAACACAAAGAAGCATAAAAGATTAGTCAAATATGAAAACACACTACATAAAGTGGTGTCATAATTATGTGCCCACATGTTCTGCATATAAGGTAGTGTTCAGTTGATATATCTATACATCGATTCATTCTATAACTAACATAATACGTCAATGACAAAGAATAAGTCTATAAAAATACCTTCAATTCGACGCCAAGCACACCCATGAAGCATTAAATTTTCAAGACCTTTCCCTTTGGGTGCATAACCATGAGCTGACATGTAGAGTATCCCGTCCCAAATTGTCATATCGATATGCTTAATAAATTAGTACTAGAATAAAATAATAAAGCATACAAAATATTTACTTAATGTGATAGAATTTACAATATGCCATCTAGCAAGTATAGGATGGGGCATAAACTTGCAACGTAATGCAAGAAATATTTATTGTTAACCTAACGAAACTATTTATAAGATTAAGTTTAACACCCTGGTAGCGGTCTCCTAGCACTATCGCCCTGCATCATATAACATTCATCTTTTCTACATTACTGATTTATATAAATTGGCATAGATGGAAGTTTATGCTGAGGTGGCAGCATTAACGGGTTTAAATTCCTGCAATTCTTTAAAATTTTCCCATGGCTTAACCCAAATCTTGGCTTCATAAAATATTTTACGAGCAGGGTATTCTACATAGATAACCCATCATTTTCTTAGTATTTAGTACTTACAAACTCTAAATGAAATCATAATCCTCAAAGTCACACACGCGTAGACTAACATATTATGAAAGGATGTCCACTTTCAGATTTTATTAAAAGCTCCTTAAAACTATGAGGTTAGTTTTTGTTTCAAAAAACAATCTATAGAAAGTGGCCATCTAGCGCGTACCTAGTTTGTGGGCAACAGAGTCACTTAATGACCCCTTAGATTATCGACGATAAGCCCTATGAATAAGTAGCGGGTGGACTTATATTAATGTTTTATCATTAAAAAAACCATTATTCATATTGAGGTCTTGGCTCTAACCGATCCAAACCGATTTAGGTTGTCCAGAATAGATTTTTTTACTGCCTAACCATTATGCCAAAATCAATAGACTCATCATCTTAATCCATGTTCTGGTCACCAACGACACCATGAGTACTATATAATCCATAATACTACATGACCTTAAAACTTCATAGATTAATGTTATTTTTACACAAAACAACTATCGGGGTTGGTTCCGGTACAAACCATATTTATCCTACAAACCATAAGAACAGGTCCTAGCACTTAAAAAAAAGTTAAATTAGCACATACCAAAACAATACATACATCAAAATAGCACTTTTGAATTATATTAGCACATGAAAATTAATCAAGATAATTGATTTTAGCACATATTTGAATGATATCATCACTTTTCTTAATCAGCACATTGAAAACAAAAGGAAGATCCAAATAAAGAATTAATTGCTTGTTAGCATATTTATATGGAATTCAATATAATTGATATTATTTAGAATATTATTTTTATCATTTCTTCATAATTGGTTGGATGTCACGTGACACTTTTTAAATGCTTCTTACAGTTTGTATACGAAATGTGGTTTGTATTTGATCATACTCCAACAACTATCCATATACATACACACACACACACACACACATATATATATATATATATAGAGAGAGAGAGTGTGTGTGGAGCTCTAGAGTGAACACTAGTGTATTTATGAACTGAGTGAATAAATCCTTGCCATCCATTTACATAATCAAATCATAACATACACTAGTCTATTTTCATCATCAAATCCTGGCCATTGATTTACACTTGTGTATTGATAATCAAAGGCTAGGATTAGTTCACACAGTTCACTATCAAGGGGGTTGTTCACAAATGAACCTAACCCTATATATATATGGGGTAAGGATCCTAAGAGAAGTCCACCCTATTTGAGAAGAATTCGGGACCACACATTTCCCTAAGCTTTTCAGAATATACACATATGTATAGTTTAAAATTGACTATATACATATATGTATATTGTCAAATCTTGAATTATACACATATGTATATAGTCAATTTTAAACTATTCATATGTGTATATTACAAAAAACTCAGAGAAAATGTTTGGTCCATAATGTTTCTTAAGTTTCTCAATTAGCCTAATGCTTTTCACACGATCCTAATCCTATACACACACACACACACACACACACACATATATAGGTAAAAGATAAAACGAAAACCCACTTGAGTTGAGATAACTCAAGAAAATCCTATGTAATGACCAGGGAATATAACATAAATATACTTGAACATTTTTATTAAAAAAAACGTAAAAAGCGCCAACTGGTTTTTTTTAAATGTTCAAAATTTGTATGTTACCCATTTTTTTGGACATATATATTATGTAGCATGAAATTTTTAACATTTTTTAAAAATAAACTATTCGGCGCTTTTTTGTTTTTCTTCTATAAAAATGTTCAAATATATGTATGTTACATTTCCTACTTTTTTTAGAAAAAAAATAAAAATTGTAAGTCCCGTTTAACCGGATCTTTCAATGATATCAAACAACACCAAGTTTGTGCGGAATCCAAACTTGATGTGATTCAAGAATAAACCGAAGAAATAAGAAAATACGAACCGAATATGAAAAACACACCGAATCACTTTTAAACTTGCACACGATTCTATTACTATGAACTAGCAAAATCGTCTGGTACAAGCTCTCAACCAAATCGCCTCTCTCTCTGTAACTCTAGAATTTCTGTAACTGAGGCTCTAAAGGTTCAAACCTAAAAACAAGTTAGAAACTTGTTTTTATACTAACTCAAGCCCACTTCCCTACATGGGCTCCCCTTGGGCCTGCTTGGCCCACATGGCCTATAGCTTGGCCCAAGTGACCTCTAAAGGTCCAAAACCTAATATAAACTAACCCGGTAAGGCCCAGCTCGTAACCATAGCTCGTTATATTAATTTGATGCGTCAGTCTCACACTTTAGGGCCTAACAATCTCCCCCTAGACTGATGCCATCAAATTGTCTTCATACCATGAATTCAGCAACGTCTTCAACGAAGTCTATGGTTGTCTCTATGCTGCAGATGTTGTGGAAGTTCTTGACTTCTGAACTCTCAGCACTGGGTCTCTTTCTTCAGCTCTTGTGGTTAGCTTCATATCAGGATCTCGATCAGCATCTTCTTGAAAGTCTTTGTTAAAAAGAATGTGAGAGGAGGATTCTCAGCAGCTCTTTTCTTCTTCAATCTTTGTCTTTCAAACAGGTTCATGGTACTTCTTCAAATGTACTTTCACTGTCAGACGGCGTTGCGTATCCGATTCTTCTGACTCAGGTACATCTTGTTGTTGTGCTGCTCCATGCTTCGTCAACAGCTAACAGCATCTCAGTCTTCAACAACCCCTGTTCTTGATTGAAATCAAGTTCTGCACATACTCACAAACTCATAAGCAAACATTTCTTATGCAACAGGGAGAGTACCACATGAACACTAGGTACATGAAATTTCACAATTTAAATTATTTTAACTTTTGATGATCAGTCAAATCTTCAAGAACGGTTATAATTTTTTAATTTTAAGAAAAACAAATAAACACTCTATTTTTGGATTTTTGGTTTTATAGAAAAACAAGACACTATTTTTGTATTTTTGAATTTTTTGATTTTTTTTTTAATTTTTTTAATTTTTAAGAACTAAAAACAAATAAAAACTCAAAATATAAACAACTACCATAATATACAATTACAATTGCAATGGGATCAAAATTCGTTCTTAGGCAGACTAAGGAACACTTTTCAGTACGAGCCTAATCAAACTGGTCTATGCGATTGCTAATATGTTTGTCCACTTAAACTTTAACGCTCAACTTTCAATTTTTCAACTTCGTGATATGCTTAAGGCAATATTATACTATTATACCCGTGTGTCCCATTCCAAGGCATACCCCAGCGATCAAGGTAAGCACAACGATTCATCGTAGCAGGTGAGTATACTGATGTCATCCTTTAAGATATCCTGACTGTGTCTAGGTCTGCATATAATCTGTTTTATCATGTTTTGATTTCTTAACAATGAACACCCAAATAAATACTAATCAAATCCTGGAAATATATATAGCACACTCTATCATGCAAGTATCTTCCCTACCACATATTTCACAAGTCCAATCCAGATTTCTGAAATCTTAACTGGGAATAGGTTGAGAAGAGAACAGAATAGATCTTAAGTAGAGATGGTATAATATACAGATCAAATGAGTTTTTCTCAATTTGATATAGGTTTCTTGGGTTTCTTTTGGGCACTTGAGGGCCTCTTTCGGGTGTATTAGATCTATAGCGCGACAACGTACAGCTAGGTCAGCATGTATCTGGATGCAGCAGAAGCTGTCGTTGCCTAGCACCTCCAGGTCAGCATATATCTGGATGCAGCAGAGGAGGTACACGACTTTTTCAGAGAAGATTTCAGAATCGGATCAAAATTGTGTGTATCGGGACAATATACAGACATTCAAATAGAAATGAGCTAATTCCAAGTGACTTTCTTTCCTGGGGTCATGTACAATTTAAGTTCTGAACAGAAGAACAGCCAAGATATCCATAGAAATGATTCAACAATATAAAGACCCGAAACCTCAGATGTTGGCTATCTATCAACACAAGATTTAAGACCAAAAAATCATACGCCGTTGGTATGTTACCCACATGGTACATAGTTCGTTATGTTTATATCACTTAGTATCTTTTATCATGTTGAGCGTCAAGCCTATCGACATATCGCAGTAGATCCTAGTCTTTTCAGCTATGGCACCTTACATGTGTTAGTCAAACCCTTTAACACGAACATTTATTTCACTTCCCATGTCATGCAATCTTTCTCTTTTTGGCTTTTTCATTTTTCAAATGTTTTTGTATTTTTGTCATTTTCTCCCCCTAAAACAATACATATATACAGCAAACTCTTTTTGTATTTTCTGAGTTTTCTCCTCCTAAACTCTATATCTATCTATATGTTCCTCTCCCCCCCTAAATTTGTGCATAAATATTGTATTTTTGCGCAAATTTACCATTTACTAGAGAAAGGACACATTATGTACAAAGTATAAACTAAGAAAAAGAGAGAAATATTTTTGCTTAACCGTTCCGTCATTAGATTGAAGACTAATCAATATTCAAATCAAAGTACTGAATTTAAACGGTACCTTTTGCTGATCATTTCTTACTTCTGTTATCTCCTCCAAAGGAAACATATCATCTGTAAAAAAAATTTGAACTTTTTGCAACAGTGAAATGTTACCCGTTTTTATCTCTGGAATGTTTGTCCACTTAAACTTTAACGCTCAACTTTCAATTTTTCAACTTCGTGATATGCTTAAGGCAATATTATACTATTATACCCGTGTGTCCCATTCCAAGGCATACCCCAGCGATCAAGGTAAGCACAACGATTCATCGTAGCAGGTGAGTATACTGATGTCATCCTTTAAGATATCCTGACTGTGTCTAGGTCTGCATATAATCTGTTTTATCATGTTTTGATTTCTTAACAATGAACACCCAAATAAATACTAATCAAATCCTGGAAATATATACAGCACACTCTATCATGCAAGTATCTTCCCTACCACATATTTCACAAGTCCAATCCAGATTTCTGAAATCTTAACTGGGAATAGGTTGAGAAGAGAACAGAATAGATCTTAAGTAGAGATGGTATAATATACAGATCAAATGAGTTTTTCTCAATTTGATATAGGTTTCTTGGGTTTCTTTTGGGCACTTGAGGGCCTCTTTCGGGTGTATTAGATCTATAGCGCGACAACGTACAGCTAGGTCAGCATGTATCTGGATGCAGCAGAAGCTGTCGTTGCCTAGCACCTCCAGGTCAGCATATATCTGGATGCAGCAGAGGAGGTACACGACTTTTTCAGAGAAGATTTCAGAATCGGATCAAAATTGTGTGTATCGGGACAATATACAGACATTCAAATAGAAATGAGCTAATTCCAAGTGACTTTCTTTCCTGGGGTCATGTACAATTTAAGTTCTGAACAGAAGAACAGCCAAGATATCCATAGAAATGATTCAACAATATAAAGACCCGAAACCTCAGATGTTGGCTATCTATCAACACAAGATTTAAGACCAAAAAATCATACGCCGTTGGTATGTTACCCACATGGTACATAGTTCGTTATGTTTATATCACTTAGTATCTTTTATCATGTTGAGCGTCAAGCCTATCGACATATCGCAGTAGATCCTAGTCTTTTCAGCTATGGCACCTTACATGTGTTAGTCAAACCCTTTAACACGAACATTTATTTCACTTCCCATGTCATGCAATCTTTCTCTTTTTGGCTTTTTCATTTTTCAAATGTTTTTGTATTTTTGTCATTTTCTCCCCCTAAAACAATACATATATACAGCAAACTCTTTTTGTATTTTCTGAGTTTTCTCCTCCTAAACTCTATATCTATCTATATGTTCCTCTCCCCCCCTAAATTTGTGCATAAATATTGTATTTTTGCGCAAATTTACCATTTACTAGAGAAAGGACACATTATGTACAAAGTATAAACTAAGAAAAAGAGAGAAATATTTTTGCTTAACCGTTCCGTCATTAGATTGAAGACTAATCAATATTCAAATCAAAGTACTGAATTTAAACGGTACCTTTTGCTGATCATTTCTTACTTCTGTTATCTCCTCCAAAGGAAACATATCATCTGTAAAAAAAATTTGAACTTTTTGCAACAGTGAAATGTTACCCGTTTTTATCTCTGGAACAACCGCTATCAACATTCCAGAGATTGTCAACAGCTCCTCCTTGGTTGTTCCTGAAAGGTAAGGAGATTAGTAAGACATGGGTACCCAGGCCATCGTGGTCCTGGGATTTCCTGAAGCATCAAAATAAGACACTTCTTTTAAACATAGGTCCCCTTTCGTCTCAAGGATTGGAGACGTTGCTGCCTTGGATTTGGGTTTCCAAATCTGTTTCGGTTTAACAAACGTATTTGTTGCCTTCGGTTGAGCAACTTTAACTGTTTCAGGTTTGTTAGTTTTAGAAACACGTTTTTGTTCCTGAGCAGCCTTCCGTTTGTTTTTAGCAACATTCCAATCCCCATCAGAAGGTTTAACCTTGGGATTCACATTCTTCATTGCCTTAGGTGAAGATGCATTCATTGGCTTAGAATGATTGTTATCCTTTGATGTAACCCTCTGATTTTGCATATAGTAGGGTATATAGGGACGATGTGTGCAGTTTCGAGCAATGTGACCAGCAATTCCGCAATTGAAGCATGTTTGTCTCTTTATGTAGGAAGCATTCTGATCAGCTGGATTTGCTCTTGCAGGCCCTGAAGGACGAACCGGTCCTTTCTGTGCTTGATGTTGTTGCACATTTCTTGCAGACGACGATGAATTTGGATGTCTATACTTATCGTTTGCAGGGGCCTTAAGTTGTTGAGATTTCTTTTGATTCTTCTTGTTTTGATTAGACTGCAGGTCTTGTTCAGAAATCTCACCAGTCTTTTCGAAAGCTTTGTTAGCACAGTTAAATGCATATTTCTCACATTTGCCATTACAGACTGGCTTAACGAAAGCATTTTTCTCATTACGAGACTTTTGCGAATGATTGCTGCCCGTTGAGGACTGTGGAGAGCCTGATCGTCTTTGATGTTTAGGCTTCTTATTTCCGCGTCCTTTACCTGCTCGCTTCGACTCTTGTTGCTTGATCTGAACCTTTTCATCACTAACAGAAGGTTCAGATTGTTTAGCTTGCGCACTTGGAGCCTTGTTCACGTCAATCTTCTCTTCATCCTTCATGTCATCAGCTTTGACAGAATCGGAGAGTTCTGGTTTGTTAGATGAAATACCAGAAACTTTAGCAGGAACTTCATCTGAAACATTTGACAAATTTTCAGCACAAGACGGTTCTGCACATGACGCCTTTGAGCTGAATCCACTGATATCAACTGATTCCAATTTCTCAGAATCAGTTGCTTCAGATGATTCACATTTGGAATCAGATGGTTCAACTGGCTCATTCGTTTCATTTGTCGTTTCAGTCTTTGTTTCACAAGCATCAACGTTTTCGCCCAAACCGTCAGGCCTGAAATTAATCACAGAGCGAAAAACCGAGTTAAAAATATCACATGACGAAATAGAGTCTTGATTAAGTTCATTTATTAAATTTTCATAAGAACCAGACTCTGATGCTTGTTCATCCCTAACTACATTTTCAACTTTTACTTCAACTACTTCATCTGCAGGGGAAGACGAAGCATTAGGATCAAAAGTACCCTCTATATCAAAATTTACCGAAGGACTCGCTCGTTTATCAAAAGGTCTTCTGTTGATTGATGACTTATCAGTTTTAGGACCGTAAGCCATCTTGTCCTCATTCATCAATTCCTCCTCAGTCATAGGTAAATATGTGTAGTTGTCATTATATGGAGGAGGAACTTGATTGAAACCCAAACCACGCCCTTTATTTTCCTTGTATGCGAGCTGTTGATCACACAAGTTTTTGACCAATTTGCTGGAAGAATCATACTTTTTAATGTTAAGTTCGTTAATTTGATATCTTTCTCTGATATCTTCCAGTTCTTTGATCAAAATGCATACCTTCTCCTGTGCCTCTAAGAAATGGGTTGTTTTTACACTTACATCATCCTTAAGTTTGATGATGTCTTTTCGCTGAGCTTCAATTTTATCTTTATAAAGCTTTTCATTCTTTGATAAAGTAAAATTTTTATTTTTTATGTCGTTGTAGTCTTGAATCAACTCAGCGTTGTGTAACCGATATGCCTCATTTCTTTCTCTACACTCAGGAGTGCAAAAGACAGAAAGTATCTCTTCACGATCACGAGTAATTTCTTGAGCCAGGGGTTTGTTAAACATAAATGCTGAATTTTGTGTGGATGAGCAAACTGCAGCAGATGTGTTGCCTTGAGTAGACTGTTTGTCAGCATTGTCATATGATTTGATGATTGAGATCAGCTCATCTGGCTTCATTCTGTAACAATCGGTTGTCACTATTATCTGATTAACATTGGTAAACCAACTACAGTTTGCCTGATCTGGAATCTCTTTTATAGCATCCAGAAGCTTTCTGTTGCTCATGCGAGTAGACACCACCATCTCTGCCTTCTCCATTTTAGAGAGCAGTTCAGCAAACCGGCCAATCAATGCTTCTATAGATTCACCAGAAAAGTATCTAAATCCTTGGAATTCCTGCTCAAGCACCTCTCTCTTAGAAGACATTTTTAAGAAGTGATCCCAAAAATGTGCGTTTTTAACAATTTCCTCAACACAAGCTTAAAGCGAGAACCCGTGTACTCGCTAACTCAAATCCTCAGCAGTTGAATGAACCCGCTATCTGAACCGCACCTCAAAACCTGTCAAAAACCGATATCACACCAAACCTTTTTTTTTTTTTTTTAATTAATAGAATAAACCTTTTTTTTTTAAATAATTAATTTTTCAATTAATTAAAGAAATAGAATATCAAATATTATTATTAAAAACAATTATTATTATTATTTTTATTATAAAAACCAATTATTAAGTAATGATTATCAAATGATTTTAATATTATTATTATTCTTAAAACATAAACGACAAAACACGTTATTATCTCCTTCTTCGTAAACCCCACAACCGTAACCCTAATTTCAAATAATATCAACCGCCGGAGATGAAGATGATGTGTAGTGACCGGCGATGATGACACCAGCAATGATAATAACAATGGTCGCCGGAGGTGATAACCTTGCTGGTTGACGGGTTATGTTGGAGATATAACGACACGATGACAAAGATTGTCGGAGAAGGTGAACGATGTGTCTGTAGTAGATGATCGGAGATGTGAATTGAAACCTCTGGGACTCGAAACAATGGAGGTAATGTGTTGCAGGTTTCCGGTGATCGGAGAAGGTATCCGATGATGGTTATCGGAAAAGATCAGTGGAGGTTGATGATGATAGTTGCAAGTTCTGGTTTAACTGGAACAAAGACCGACAAAGATTGCAGAAGATGACTCAAAACCGTGGAAAAGATGGAACCCGAAACCGTGGTTGATTGCGACTCAAAACAGTACAACTCGAGATCAGACGAAGAAACGTGGTTGCGAGTCGGACGAGTCGAAACGGTGGTTGCGACTCGTAATCGAGGTTGCGAGTCGAAACCAAACAGGATGAACCGAGACCTTACTTCTGATTGCGACTGGTGATGTTGATGTTGTATTTGTTGCGACTCGGAACAATTCACTTGACTCGAGATCTCGGTTGCGACTCGGAACCGTGGATGGTTGCGAGTCGAAACCAAAGCAGGAAGAGCCGTAACTGTGAGATGATAGACTCGAAACCGAGAAAGAGAAGATGTTGGATCAAATGTACGGCGGTGGTCGGAGTGATGAGGATGATGATAGTAACGGTGCTCGTGATCGGAAGTGCAGGTTGGATGATGGTGAACGATGTGTTTATGATGATGAACAAGAACCGGAGAAGATGACGATGGTGAACGGCCGGTGAAGGTTTCAGTCGGAGTTGCAGGTTACGTCAGTCTCGGAACCGCGGTTGCGACTCGAGACCTTGAAACCGTGAAGAGTCGAGACCAGTGAGATGATGATTGCGACTCAATGGTGAATATGATGAACGTGTGGACTCGTAACTGTGGTTGCGAGTCGGAGAAGGTATGAGGTGGACTCGAAATCTCTGTTGCGACTCTAATGTGGTAACTCGAAACCGTGATTGTTGACTTGAGAACTAAGATGAATTGGAGCTCTGGTTGCGACTCAGAAGATGATGACTCGAAACCGTTGAAAGCTCCTTTACACGTCAAGGAAGTTGTAAACAATTTTGAATTTCCAATTTTTTAAAAAGGAAACAAATAATTTTAAGCAAACTAATCAACCAGATTTTTCGAAAAAGTTGGGATTGATTAAATCGTTTTTCAAACTTATCGAAAAAAATTCAAATCTTAACAACTTTAGAAAAATCAAAAACACCAAAATCCACTAATTTTTTGATAGAATTTCGATGAACACTACGAAGAACACGAAGAACACCGAACCAAAAATTACGAAAAACTTGAATCTTTGATATCACACCGAGCCTAGAAACAGGTTCTTAAGGCTCTGATACCACTTGTAAGTCCCGTTTAACCGGATCTTTCAATGATATCAAACAACACCAAGTTTGTGCGGAATCCAAACTTGATGTGATTCAAGAATAAACCGAAGAAATAAGAAAATACGAACCGAATATGAAAAACACACCGAATCACTTTTAAACTTGCACACGATTCTATTACTATGAACTAGCAAAATCGTCTGGTACAAGCTCTCAACCAAATCGCCTCTCTCTCTGTAACTCTAGAATTTCTGTAACTGAGGCTCTAAAGGTTCAAACCTAAAAACAAGTTAGAAACTTGTTTTTATACTAACTCAAGCCCACTTCCCTACATGGGCTCCCCTTGGGCCTGCTTGGCCCACATGGCCTATAGCTTGGCCCAAGTGACCTCTAAAGGTCCAAAACCTAATATAAACTAACCCGGTAAGGCCCAGCTCGTAACCATAGCTCGTTATATTAATTTGATGCGTCAGTCTCACACTTTAGGGCCTAACAAAAATGTTACATGGAGTTTTTACAAAGGTTTTTGAGTTTTCTCAACTCAAGTGGGTTTTCGTTTTATCTCTCTCTCTCTCTCTATATATATATATATAGGGTAAGAATTATTTCAGAGATTGCAAAACTTTCAGATTCCTAATACACAATCCTTTTATTTATACATATTTATATTTATGGTACTTTATCATTTATTACAGGACAATTGCCATAAAAAACCAACATACTTTCTATTTTTTTCTCATAAAAATCCTTCCACTTTTTTTTTGAACATTAAAAACCAACATATTTTTTTGCCTCATAAAAGTCCCCACACAACTTTTGCATATAAAAGTCCCCCAAATGTTAAATTTGAACAAAATTTTGAATATTTATATTTTTACCTATTAATATCACGTTAGAAAAGAATTGAGATGAATTAAAATTTTAAATTGAATATATGCCAAACCAAAGCATGTTCAATGTTTGCCTTTTCTTTTCCATTTTAAATTCAATAAATTGATAACAATAAATATTATTCGGAAAACAATATAATAAAATTCAAGAGCATAGATGCCATAGCTCAAAACAAAATAAAATAACAAACATATAAAATGGTACGTATAAATTTAAAAGCGTTAAAAAATATAACATAATTTGGCAAATAATTTTTTCTTGATTTCCTCCAATCATAATTAAGAGTTTTTTTGTTGTTAAAGTTTAACACTTTTGGGGTTGATTTTGTATTTTTCACAGTTAAGCATACAAAGTTATTTAATCATTAAAATTACATTCTTCCTCCTAAACCCTTTGTTTTAGTGATCGCAAAGAACTATGATAACTTGTAGTTGCAAAATTACTCATTACCCCTAGGATTTGGTTCATATTTTCCTTTTGGGTATCACATATTCCAGTTTATTATCTCGGGTTAAGTTATTGTACAAATTGTTTTAACATACAAAATACTTTTAACACGAGAAGTAAAGAAGATATTTTTTTTATAAAAATTTTCCCCATCTTATTAAATACGTATTTTAGTCCCATGTTTCAAAAAAATAAAATAAATTCGTGATTTTATACTAGTAGAAACAATTCAAAAAAAAAATATTTCTTCACTTCTCAAGTTAAAAGGTCATTTCGTATATTAAGACTCATTTTTATTTGATATATACATTATTATCTTATGTGATTAAAAATAAAAAAAAATAAATAAAATTAAGAATGCATTAAATGCATGAATAAATTGTGCTTGCATAATTAAGATTTATTGTAATTTATAGTAAATGAGTTTTGTCATGGCCTCCCCCTCACTATGATAAAAGCTGGAAGAACTCATGCTTTTCACATACTTCCTCTTGTTCTAATCTTCACCACCTCCACATCCAGTCATCCAACCACCGTAAGGTCTCTGTTCAATCACCCAACCCGCTCCATGGAAAATTCGAGAACTCGCCGTTTCAGAACCAGTCATCAATCGGCCGCAGTTGATTGCTTCTTTTTTGTTTATTTCGGGACATGTGGTTTTGGGGATTATTGCATGTTCAACCACCCGGATCCCATCCCTGTGCATCATTCGGTATACTAGTAATCTTTTGTTTTCGGTTTCGTTTCATAAAAATGGTTTACATCAACTAATTTGAGGTTTACATGGTTTCAATTTACTTATGATATATGTTTATTTGTGTTTATGTGAAGGCTGATCAGGAAGCAATCAGGGAAAACATGCCTGCAAGATATGCTCGTGTCCCATGCAAGGTATAAATGATTGGATTATTTTAAATTATTTTTGAGTATATACATCAAAGTTGGTATAGCAATATAAAGTATAAACAATTAAAATTGGTACAAAGGGTTCATCGACAACGACATATCTAGGATTTCAAAATAAGAATGTGTTATTTTTATTTTATTTTCATACTAATCATGGTTTAAAAGTGCTTTTCTCTTGGGTATGGGAATTAAATATAATAAAATTATATTTGTTTGTGATATTATTAATAGTTGTAATAATAAAGTTTATTGCATTTAAGTTGTTTAATTAATAAATCTTTGGTTTGTTGACTGAATAGCATTACGTGGGTTTGTGGTAATTTATGGTCAAAAACTGTAAAGGTGTATTTTTGTTGTGATGTTTATGGCTTAAAAAGTATTCAGTGTTGTGATGTTTATGGCTTAAAAAGTATAGATACCCTCTTTATTTATAGTTCATATAAAATATCTAAATGGTAGCAAACTGTTAAAAATTTAGGGGATCATTGTAATTACTTTTCTATAGAGATTAACAAAAATAATTAACATTGAAATGTGTAAGCTTGCTCCCAGTTTTTGTGGTGACATGACAAGTTTGTTGTTATAATAAGTAATTGTGCATCTTTAGATGGCAAGATAAACACATAGCGTAAATGTAATTAATAGGATAACCATAAAATTGTGTAAATTTAACCTTGCTAATCTATCAACTAAACTATCGTACTGTAATTTGTAACCTTGCTAATCTATCAACTAAATTATCATACTGTAATTAATAAGTGAAACATGTTTTCATTCTACTATTGTTACCGTAACCCTAATACACGATCAGGGGCGGCTCAGCGGTGTTAACAAACCAAGCTAGAGGTAAAAATAAAAAAAAGGCTCCCCATTTAAAAAAAAGTTATATATGGTAATTAATGTTTTCTAAAATGTAGCTTATGAATATTTTTCTTTTTTCTAAAAGTGGCAGAGGCAAATCAGGGTCTTCAAAGGTATTTCACTAATCTTGCAATCAACTCAGTAACCTGTCCATCTAGTAATATTGATAAGTTATTATTACGGTCACAAAAAAAGTAATAATTTCTTTTCTTCAAAAGTGTCTTATTTTTAGAATTCGTTTTATCCCCAAAAAAGGCCAGGTCCTCCGTGTACATAATATACGTCTCTAATGATTATACTTTATGCAGACGAAGATTCATATTACACAAAGATGATACAAATAACTTTTTTAATCACCTTGTTAGATATTTTTATACATATCATGTTAGAAGTATAATGATTATAGATACTTGTTGCAGTTTTTTCTCCGAGGTTACTGTAGGTTTGGAAACTCTTGCAAATTTGATCACTCGCTAATGGTGCCTCTAGCTAGTTACTCGCTGCATTTCAATGCCTTTGGATTTCCCAAACGTTGGGTAACTTATTCCTTCATATCTTTTTGTAATGTAACTTACTGTTTTCCTAACAACAATCAAAGTGGAAGAACACAAATTGTAAAAATCAAATACACCCCTCTCATAAAGATTAAGACTTAAACATACAACTATTAGCTTTATGGATGTATTAAACTCTATTAATTATCTTAGATGTAAAAAGGCAATGCAATTCATGTTTTCTTCTTAAACAGGGAAAGCCAGATTGCTATCATTATATGACTACCGGAATCTGTGGTCATGGATTAGCCTGTATGTTTCATCACCCCGAGCCTATTTTCTATTATCCTTATCAAGGGAATGGTTACAGTGTTGGATGTGAGGTCGTTGGGTATCAAAATAGATATGCACAACTTAGTAATGGATGGAATCAAAGACATGTAACTATAACTATAAAGGAGCCATGTGTAACACTCAATGAGATTGGTCTGCCATTGAGACCGGTATGTATTGAAATACTTATATGGCTTATAAACTTTAATTTATATGTTGTTCTTGTTTCTTTGTTTATTGTGTGTCCGGTAATCATTATACAGTTTGAATATGAAATACTTATGTGTGCTAACATAGTGTGTGTTTCATGATGTGTCGTAGGAAAAAAAGGCGTGCCGCTACTATGAAAACACCGGATATTGTAGGTATGGACGGGGTTGCAAATATGATCATCCATTAAAATGACAAGAAGTATTTCCCAACAACCGATAATAAAATGAGTAGTGTTAAAAATAAGTTTGGGTCCTATTGTAGTTCCTTTGTTCTAGTGGTTTCTTATAGCAATTTACATACCTAAATGGGTTTATAACCATCTATTCTCGTTGAATGTTGCCCGAGTTGAAATAGTGTTGAGGTTGTGTTTCATATGGATGTATTAATGTTTAAACATGATGCATATGATGACAGAGGTGTGCTTATTTCCGTATATGTTGATTTCCTTGTTACAAGAAGATACCGTGCGTTTGTGTCCCCCACATTTTGGAATATAATGCATCAAACACAATGAAAACTTACTCTAAATATCAAATAAAGCAAATGTGTTTTTAGATTTTTTAATATTCTAGTATTTTTAACAGGGTCTGGAGTATTCGACTATTCGCTATTCAAATGGGTTTGTTCAAAAAAAATTTTAAATTATTCTACAATCGAGAGCGAAACTTGTATAGGGTGCGGAGAGGCATGACCCCTCTATTTTTTTTCTTTAAAGTTTAGGTATTAGCCCCACAAGTTTTGTGTTTTTACTTAGAAGTGTAGGAATTGAAGCAAAACAAGTTTTGCATTTTTACAAGTTGGTGTAGCTTTCCGATAACGACGTTGAGTTTGTTTGGGATAAGCCCTAATGGGTAAGTGAAGCTGAAAGTGAACTTTAGATGGTAAGCTTAATGAATGACTAAGGTTGTGACGAAATTGAAGCACATGTTTTTGAACTAGAAATATATGTATGTGTTCCAATGCGATCATGCCATATTAGACTTCATCTCTTAAATAACCGCTTTTGGATATTTTTTATACATATTAGAAGTTTAAGTTCCGCCATTGTTAATGTTAAATGTTTTTGGCCCTCCAAGTTTATATGTTCAAGTTTCGTCACTGCCTACAATAACATAAAATAACATAACTACCCTAAATTTTAAGAAGAAACATTCAAACAAAAGTTATTAAATATGTCTTTAGATGCATATACGAACAACAGGAATAGTTACTTATGTAAACTCTATTAAAATAAAATATGACATAATTATATGCCCATTTAAGTATGGAAATTATAACAAGAAATCACTAGAACAAAAGAACTACAATAGAACCGAAACTTATTTTTAACACTACTCATCCTATTATTGGTTGATGGGAAGTACTTCTCATCATTTTAATACTATTTCATTGGATGAGTAAATTTGCAACCATGTCCATATTTACAACATTCAATGTTTTCATAGTAAGGACACACTTTTTTTCCTATGTCACACCATGAAACACACACCATGTTAGCTATTGTAAGTATTTCATATTCAAATTGTATAATGATTGGGGGCATAAACACACACTAAATACGAAAACAAAAACATACATAAATCAAATTTTATGAATCATATAAGTATTCGAATACATATTGGTCTCAACGGTAGGACAACATCATTAAGTGTTACACATTGACATGACAAGTTTTTTTGTTATACCAAGTAATTGTGCATCTTTAGATGGTAAAATAAGCACATAGTGTAAATGTAACTAATAGGATAACCATAAAATTGTCGAAATTTAACATTGCTAATCTATCGACTAAATTATCATATCGTAATTAATAAGTGAAACATGTTTTCATTCTACTACTATTACTGTAACCCCTAATACACAAACAAATATAGGTCTCTAATGATTATACTTTACGCATGCCAAACATCATATTACACAAATATGATACAAACAACTTTTTATCACCTTGTTAGATATTTTTATACATATCATTTTTGAAGTATAACGGTTATAGATACTTTTTGTAGTGTTTTCTCTGTGGAAACTGTAGATTTGGAAACTCTTGCAAATTTGATCTCTTGCTAACGGTGCCTCTAGTTAGTTACTCATTGCGTTTCAATGCCTTCGAATTTCCCAAACATTGGGTAACTTAATCCTTCATACGCCATTTTGTAATATCGCTAACTATTTTCCTAACAACATTCAAAGTGGAAGAACACATATTGTAAAATACAAATACACCCCCTCTCACAAGTATTAAGACTTGAACATACAACTATTAAATTTATGGATGTATTAAATTCTATAAATTATCTTAGATGCAAAAAGGAAATGCAATTCATGTTGTCTTCTTAAACAGAGAAAGCCAGATTGCTATCATTATATGAGTACCAGAATCTATGGTCGTGGATTAGCCCGTATGTTTCATCACCCTGAGCATATTTTCTATTATCCTTATCAATTGAATGGTTTAAGTGTTGGATGTGAGGTTGTTGAGTATCAAAATAGATATGAACAACTTAGTAATGGATGGAATCAAAGACGTGTAACTATAACTATAAAGGAGTCATGTGTAACACTCAATGATATTGGCCTGCCGTTGAGACCGGTATGTATTCAAATACTTATATGATTTATAAAGGCTTGGACTATCCGGACACCCTCTGTGCCTATTTTCACACTTTTTGTGCCATAGACGCCTCGTATATGGCTATACGAGGATTCTAGGCACTGCATTCAAGGGGTCTTCAGAGGGTGTCAGGCACAAAGTTTAAGAAACCCTAGACGCAGAGTACAGCCCTATACGAGGCGTCTAGGGCTTGGTTTTTTTTGTTGAAATAAGAGGTGTTTTGGTATGGTTTTTTGATAGTTTTTGAAGATGTGTTTTTTTAGCGAAAAATTTTTTGGTTTTAAAAAAAGTTTTGTTTTTTTTACACTATAAAAAAATCAACTATTTTAAAAATCGGCTCTTTAAATATATTATATCGATTAAATATTATAATTTTTTAACATTTTACTTTTTTTAAATATTATTCTTCCGATTAAAATTTTATCTCGTTCAAATATTGTTTCCGTATTATATATTCAGGGGATATATTGTTTCCGTATTATATTCAAAACATATATTGTTTCCGTGTCATCATTAGTAAATAATAAACTAAAACAACAAGTAATTAAAACATTTAAGCTAATAACTGTTACCGGAACGCTTTCGGGCACCCAGTTGTCGCTAGAATACTGCCCGAAGACATAGTTGTCGTTCCAGTATGATGACATTTCAACACTCCGGGATGATAAGAACACAAATGCAAACAACAAGAGTTTCTTTCGAAGAACTAGAAGAAGAAACAGAATGTATGTTTGTTGAATGCGCGGGTGGACCAAGAATGCACTGTATGTTGCACTTTATGTGAGATATAGACGCCTCGTATATCTCTAGACACCCCATATTGCTTTAAGTCACATGTCAGATCCATAGTCAAATCAGTCTCTAAGACGCCTCGTATAGGCCTATACGAGGCGTCTTTGTACCCTCGTATTGTTCCCTCGTACAGGCCTAGACTCCCCGTCTGATGTGACTGATGTGACGTTGTAAGAGGTGCAGAAGCTGGTCGGAAAAGCAACCCTATACGCCTCGTATAGCGCTATACGAGGCGTCTAGAAATGTGTGAAAATAGGCATTAAGGTATGTAAATATGTAGACCCATAAACTTTAATTTATATGTTGTTGTTTCTTTATTTATTATGTGTCTGTGGTCAAAATTATTTTCCAGTTTGAATATGAAATACTTACGAGAGCTAACATAGTGTGTGTTTCATTGTGTGTCACAAGAAAAAAAAGGTTTGTCGTTACTATGAAAACACGGTATATTGTAGGTATGGACGAGGCTGCAAATTTGATCATCTGTTAAAATAGTATTTAAATGACTAGACGTACTTCCCATCAACCGATAATAGGATTAGTAGTGTTAAAAATAAGTTTCGGTCCTATTGTAGTTCTTTTGTTCTAGTGGTTCTTATAGAAATTTCCATACCTAAACGGGTTTATAACTATGTCTTATATTATTGTAATAGATTTTAGAGTAAACTGCCATTTTGGTCCCTGTGGTTTGGCCAGTTTTGCCACTTTAGTCCAAATCTCAAACTTATTACATCTGGGTCCCTGTGGTTTGCATTTTGTTGCCATTTTAGTCCAAAATTCAAAAACCCCATTTTTTTTACTGTTACAACCTCCTATTTTGTCCTTTAGTGCAGGGGCATTTTGGTCCATGTTAATTTATTATAACATTTCAATAATTAATAACATCATCTTCAAGAACATCATCAAACTTCATCATCAAAACCTAGAAAATCCAGAAAATCAAGAACATCATCTTCAAGAAAATCAAGAACCCAGAACAAAACCAGAAACCATCACAAAAATCAAAATACAGACAACAACAAATCAAAACAAAAACCGATTTGTAAAAAGAAATGAGGCTCAGATCTGTATCTTCAAGAACATCATCAAACATCATCATCAAAACCCAGAAAATCCAGAAAATCAAGAACATCATCTTCAAGAAAATCAAAAACCGATTTGTAAAAAGAAACGAGGCTCAGATCTGTATCTTCAAGAACATCATCATCAAAACCCAGAAAATCCAGAAAATCAAGAACATCATCTTCAAGAAAATCAAAAACCGATTTGTAAAAAGAAACGGGGCTCCAACAACAAATCAAAACCGCCATGGCTGCAAACAGAGGTTGCAAGCGCACTTGCCCTCCTCCGATTCTGCCACGCTAAGCTGCGGAAAATCTCAAATGTTGACCCAATTTTGACTCGGATTAGGTGAAATCATCACAGCCTCGTGGTGAATAAAAGGACTGGGTTCAAGTTTTGATTATCCTGTTTGTTACAAAATCACCCTCAACCACCTAAAACATTAACAAAATCACATATCATCATCCATCATCTCGATCCCTTAGTTCTCTTTATCCTCCCTCTCTATCTCCAACCAACCCCAACCCCACCACCACTACGATAACCACCATCGCACCACCACTGTGACAGTCACCAACATCAAATCCAACCATCACCGAATCGGCTAACTTTAAACGACAACATACACGGCTGTCTTGTACCTGCAAGAACTTTAACATCACCAGCAAACCACAACACCCGATCTGAACCCACAATAAGCAAACCACAACAATCCCCACCCGATCTGAAAACACAACTTAACACCACTATAACAAATTCCCAAGATCTCAGAACTATTCTCATCACTTACCGGAACCCTAGATTGAATCAGAATGGATATCTCGTTCTACCATCAACGTCTTCCTCGGAATCTTGTCACATCATCCATGATCTACTTGATTTGAAACCCACTAACAGTTACTGTGGTTGCGATTTTACAGATCTGTGGTTGCGAAGATGATGTTGGTTTCCTGTGACGGCGGTGGTGGTGGCTGGATGATGATGGTGGTGGTGGAGAAAACCAAGAGAGATAGGGAACTGAGAGAAAGAGAATAGAGTTAAGAGAAGAGAGTTAAGAGAGAAGAGAGTTAAGAGAGAGAGAGAGTTAACTTGAAGATGATGAGGTTGAAGATGATGATGATCAGGGGTTAAGGAGAGAGAGAGAGAGTTGATTTGGGTTTTAAATGAATTTACAACAAATCTGGGTTTTAAATGAATTTACAATAAATTAAATTTAAAAATGACCAAAATACCCCTGCACTAAAGGACAAAATAATCAGTTTTCAATAGTCAAAATAGAGGGTTTTTGAATTTTGGACTAAAATGCAAACCACAGGGACCCAGATGTAATAAGTTTGAGATTTGGACTAAAGTGGCAAAACTGGCCAAACCACAGGGACCAAAATGGCAGTTTACTCTAGATTTTATCATAAGTAACTATCTATTCTCATTGACTGTTACCCGAGTTGAAATAGTGTTGAGGTTGTGTTTCATATGGATGTGTTAATGTTTAAACCATGATGCATTTGAAGACATAGTTTTACTTATTTCTGTATATGTTGATTTCCTTGTTCCAAGACGATACATTGTGTTTGTGTCCCCCACATTTTGGAATATAATGCATCAAATTTAATGAAAACTTACTCTAAATATTGAATAAAGCAAATGTGCATCTATAGTGTCATTTTTAGATTTTTTTGGTATTTTAGTATTTTTATAGTGTGTCGAATATTCGAGTAATGCGTTATTCAAATGGGTTATGACAATAGGCTTTCTAATCGGAATATATAATACTCAGCTATACAATAGTTTATAGGGTGGAACTTGTATTGGGCGGGGAGGGGCCTGGCCCCCTCTATTTTTTTCCTTTGAAGTTTAGGTATTACATTTTTTTACAAGTTTTACATTTTTTTCTTAGAAGTGTAGGAATAGAAGCAAAACAAGTTTTGCATTTTTACAAGTTTGTGTAGGTTTCCGATTTAAGATGTTGATTTTGGTTTAGATAAGCCCTACTAGGTAAGTGAAGCTGAAAGTGAACTTGAGATGGTAAGCTTAATGGATGATAAAGGTTGTTAGGCCATGTGTAGTCATAACGCTCTTTTGTGGGCGTTATGCGACACGTGGCGCGCCACGTCAGCGTGTGGGCGTTATGGGGCCTTATGCATTTTAAGCCCGTAGTCATAAAGCCCCCGTCTAATCATTACTCAATTATTAATTTCTAATTTTTTAAAATTATTTTCTAACTTTATAAAATTAAAATTCATTTCATTAAATTAAAAAACATTACACTAAAATAAAAAAAAAACATTACACATAAAAAAAAATACAGTAACCTAAAAAAAAAAAAAACGGTTCCAAAAAAAAAAGATTCCGTCGGGTTCCACCCGTAGAGATTCGGGTCCCAACAAAGCGGTTGGTTCAAAAGATTCATGAACCCGGCATTTTGTTGACTGTAATCGACAAAACCGGCACCTAAAGGGGTGGGTCGAGTGGGAACCGGTGACACGGGGCGGGTAGGATTACCACTTTGGTTTGGGTCCGCACTCGATCGGGGAGGAATAAAACCACGGTTGTAGGGATTCATTGTATAAAATCTGTGGATTTTTATAAAAAAAATAGAGAGAAATGTGAGTTGAGAGTGTGTAGGTTTTATAAAAATATGGGAGAAGGGGGTATTTAAAGGGAATTTTGAAAATTAAATGAATAATTTTTTTTTTTTACATTTGACCGTTTTCAAACGGTTGAAAATTCAAAACAAACAAACACATCACGCTGCTATGGATATCGCGCCTTTCAAAATTTCCGGCCTATTGCGCCCCGCGTGGCGGTGTTCATGGCGCCATCCCGGCGCTATGAGGTGTCTTGGGCGGTATATGGAGCCCCATTACGCATAGTCTTAGGGAATTGAAGCACATGTTTTTGAACCAGAAAGAAATGCATGTGTTCCAACGTGATCATGACATCTTAGACTTCTTCTCCTAAATAATTGCTTTTGGATACTTTTTTTTATCCATATTAGAAGTTTAAGTTCCGACCAATGGGGTGGTGGTCCATTGGCAAATGTAAAGCCTTTAAAACACCTAGGTTGGGAAGGTCTTGAGTTCAAGTCCCACAGACGATAGGGGATTAAAGAAATTAGCCGTTAAAAAAAAAGAAGAAGTTTAAGTTCCGCCATTGTTATTGTTTAAATGTTTTTGCCCTCTCAATTAATATGTTTAAGTTTCATCAATGCTTATAGTAACCTAGCTATCCTAAATTCTAAGAAAGAACATTCAAACATAAGTTATTAAGTGTGTCTTTAAAATACGAAGCATTTTTAGTCTTAATTTTTGTTGTTATAAAGTTATTAGGCCGTACAAATTTTGTTTAAATGTACATGATCATACTATATATAATCAAGATTTTATGTTTCTTATTTGTTTCCATTCTTAATGTTTCTTATTTGTGGATTTGTAATAGAAACCATAAGACTAACAATATTTAGATAGGTCGAGTGACTACAAAATCCTCTATTGCTTTTGTAATGTTTGATTTTTGGCCCGACTAGTTGCTTGCTAGTCAGATTTGGTTTCTAGTATAGTCGGCTTTTTCTAAAAAAAGATTTTATGTATCTTTGTTTTGAGTTTTCATGCATTCCGTTACATCTTATTATTTATATATAAAAAATCATTTCCGTTAACTATATCAGTTTTATCGCGTAGGCTCATAAAGCACCACTAGATATAAATCACACTCAATGCATAATAAATTAAAAGTTGCATGTCTTTTATAAAAACATAATTTTGACTATATGAATCCCAATTAAATCTTTTATCACAAGTTGTTAGAATATTTTATAACTTAAAATTTACATTCTGCGAGTATATAGTTATGAGATGAATATTATAGTTCTTCCAAAGATAAACGCACAATTTTATATTTTCAAAAACATATGTACTAATAATTTTGATTGGGATTGCATATATATTACATATTCATATTGAAATATTAATCATTAAAAAGAGAGTGTCTATGAATATTGGGACTTAGAAAGTCCTAAGAGTATCCATAGCAATACATGAGTAAACTATATATTATTGCCACAATTGATTTTTATTGCTTATTTTTATGAGTCACTCAGATTTTTTATTGATTTAGTTTCTAATGGTTTTAAGAAAATGGAATATAAGGATTTTAATATGAAACTTGAGTTTAAAAAATTGTGTTGATATAATAAATATAAATTTAATTACGTATCACACCTATTTTGTTTTGCAAATAAAAGGAAAATCTTGTTTTATACTCGTTGGTACCAACTTGCTCATTACACGTTGGATTGGGTTCACATTTTTCCTCACCGATTTAGATATCCCTTTAATTACCTTGATTAAAAATGCATTTAATAAAAGTGAGTATACATTGAATGTACCTATAAAATGGAATCGATTCAATAAAGTTGATTTTTAAAAACTGTACAAATTAATTTAAATATCTTTAAGTGGTACGACCACATAAAACATCCAACATGTATTCGAATTTTAGAAACTAAAACATTGTCATATCTTTGACTAATAAAATTCGGATTGAAAGAAAAAAAAACACTAATAAAACCAAAAAGTTAGTAGCCTAGCCGTCTAGCAATACCAAAGTGTTTAGAAATATGTCTTATCTATGAGATTTGAGTGTTCCATAGTGTGTCAAATATAAAAAATAAAAATAAAGAAACCACAAAAATCAACATAATTAATGTTGTCTCCTTAATCAGGAGCACCTGAAAGAGTAGTTATGAAACATGTAGGTTTCACCCAGGGGCGGATCCAGCCCACATTTGTGGGTTCCTATGAACCATGTGCGTTTGGAAAAAACGGAAAAAATTAGTGAGAACTTTATAGAATTTAGAAAAAATTAGGGAGAATTAAAGAGAATTTACCAAAAGGAACAAATTAAAATAAAATCCTGCATCCGCCACTGGTTTCACCACCTTGAGCTTGTAACTATAACTAACTATGAAGGGGTCATGTATAACTCTCAATGATATGGCTTATAAACATTGATTTATATGTTCTTGTTCTTTTATTTCTTGTGCTTCTACGCCCATAACCAGTATACAGTTTGAATATAAATACCTAAAGAAGCTAACATAGTGTGTGTTTCATGGTGTGTCATAAGGAAAAAAGGTGGGTCGTATCAAAGCACTGGTTTTTGCAAGTTTGGTCGGGCCGTAAACTAAACATAGTGTGTGTATCATGGTGTGTCATAAGAAAATGTGTGTTAAATGACGAGAACTACTTCCTCGACAACCAAGAATAGAATGAGCATTATCGAGGATAAGTTTAGTTCTCTTATAACATTTTTGTTATAGCGGTTTCTTATAACTATTTCCATATTTAAACATATGTATAAGTGTCTTATACAACACTCTTTCATATGGCTGTTTTGATTTTTAAACCATTATGTATATAATGATGGAGGTGTACTCCTTTCTGTATATGTTGATTTCCTTGTTAACAAGAAGATGCATTGTGTTTGTCACGCTCGAACAATTGAATGGCCACCGGACTTCCGTACAGATCTAGATATAGATTCATTTTTCGTACAAAGTTTGTTTTCTTTCTTTCATTTCTATTGCAAATAGTAGTCAAAGGCTCGCTCAAAGGAAAATCTAATAGCCCGCCAGTGGGAGCGAGAAGTTTAGGGTTGTCCCAAATATTTAAGAGATATAATCCATCAAACTTAATGAAGAAATTATTCAATCAATGAATTGTACATCTATGAGTGTCATCTTTGGATTTTATTCGATAGTTCTAATAGGGTGTGGAGTGGTTGAGTAACGCATAATCAAATGTGTGATAAGTTCCGAGTCGGAAGCTATCACATTGGAACAAAAGTTACTACGTATGTCTTTAAAGTAACCTACAATGTCATAGTTATTTTTGTTTTTAAAGCGTTGGAACAAAAGTTACTACGTATGTCTTTAAACGCAATATATAGATTGAAGGTAGTCGGGCATTTTTAGTTAGCTTTTTTTGTGTGTGTTCTTATAAGGTTACTATGTTATGTAAAATATATTTTTATTGTATACTAGGTTATCCTATGTGAATACACACAAGGTTGACCATTTAAATTACGTAAACAACAAACGTAAAAAAATAATTTTAAATGTATGATTGTGAGAATGGAAAATGTGAGAAAACCATTTATGTGAAATTGTAATATACCTCTATTTGTAATGATGCAATTTCCATACATGTTACAATTAAGTTGGTTCCCAAGTCACAGAAAACATATTATACCCTTATTATTATACATCAAAATCCCAAAAAAAAAAATCCGCTCTTTCTTAGAAACATTTATAAGATTTCAAATCCAGATCTGTGACCCATTTCAAATATAAGAAATCCAGCAAAGAAAAAGCCAATTTATTTGATAAAGTTGGTGCCCAACTATGAAAAATCAGACATTAAAACCCCCAATATAAATCCAATGTTTTTTTTATAAAAAATAGCAACATATATTAGAATTTAACCAAAAAGAAGTAAAACTTGTTCGATTATTTTGCATCCAAACTGTCAAATAGATTGTGACCCAATTTAAAAGCCACTAAGTTATTCGAACAAAAATCTAACGAATTTAATTAAATATATTTACTTTTCTAGAAGATTCACAATTTCAAACTACTAACAGTTTCTGTAGCAATACTTCCCGTCCCAACAAAGTCATAGTCTTCATACTTATTTAAGATTCTACAAACACATAGAAACAACATATATAGATGTGTGTGTGTGTGTTTGAGCATGACGACACACAAATTGGCGTCTCAGTAACATATTCAGGTTGAAACATATCATCTATTTGTACATATTGAAGCGAAGTTAGGTTTTATTCAACATTTCAACTGTAAGCACTTTTTTATGTAAATAAATCACGAGTAAATAATTAGAATGTTGGTAAAACATCCAGTTTCACTTGCTTCACAGACAAGTCCACTGATGTACCCTTAGAAACCTATTTCCATGTTACAAAGAAAATTAATGAAAAAAAGATGGCTAAATCAGAGCTAAGCAATAGAAATAAGTTTTGATTTGAAATAATTTGTATTTTCATCCATACTTGCTAACGACAAACATGTCAAAAGAAACCTAGTATTGAAAAGGGAGCTTGGTCATTCATCTATTATCAATTTGCTTAACCCATTTAGATAAAGAGGTGTATAGTATCTCAACAATAAGATACGAGAAAAACTTTTTTCTATCGTTATAGAACAATTGATAATATATAACATAGATATAAAATTCATAAAACATACAACAGCCTGCGGATATGAGCGATAGATATTCACCTACACTCTCTGAAGATATTCACCTGCATTCTACCCAAATGAAAACCCAAAAAAAAAAAAACCCAGCTCTTAGAGTAGCAACTTGAATATTTAAGGCTTTAAAGAGAGTGCATGCATAGTAAATCTTTTGCTCACTAAATAATCATTTGAGAAGTTTGTTGCTTGTATATGCTTCAACAAAATTTTTGGACCTTGTTCACACTTGTTCTTAGTAAGGATATAACTTAAGCTGGTTCTGGAGCTCCAAATACGGAACTGCCAGCAACAATGCAGTTTGCACTTGTAGCTGCTGTTGTGTCAATTGTTGAAGGCCCTAACCCTCCATCTACATGCATCCCAAATTAAATAGATTTTAATGTAAATGCCCCAGATAATTGTTCTGTATGATGTACCTTGCGATTTTATTTGGATCAGACTCAAACTAAAATCTATTAAACGTATTTTCACAAAATATAAATGTGCTCACACGAACTAAAAGATGTACAATTATAAATATGTTCAAGCATGTAGATACAACAATAAAGGTTGCAGGTGAAATAACTAACCTCTATATCAAGTGTTGGGTACTTCTTTCTCAGCATGCGTACCTAAAACCAAATTGAGAAATAACTTGGCAAGTATGTTATAAAATGAAATTCATTATTTAAAAAAACAAAAATTAATTAAAACATTCAAATAAGAAATTCAGAAAAGGTCCCATAAACCCAGCTTGTGTAACTTGTTCATCATATCAATTTGCCTCCTTTCTACACCTACAAATCAATAATTTCTTTCCGCATTCAAACAAAAGCATTGTTTGATAAATAAACCATAACAATTTAACCTCAAATCGCCAAACAACGATTGAGATGTAATCTACCTTTAGTGTTGTGAAGGAGTGTGACCAGCGCAGGGTATCGATTACCAATTCACGAAACAAATAGATAAAAAAGATTAGTCACTAAAATTTAATCGTCTGTAAAAAGAATTTCCATGTTTATGACATAAACAGTACATCAAAACTCAATAATAGTGTGCCTGGAAGAATGGATCGAAGCCATGGATAGTTTCATGTGCGATGATTAATAATTTCATTCTTGCCTATTAAAGAGAATGTTTTCCGCTGAACCACTAATAAAAAAAATATTGTAACAAAAGAATATGTAATGATTATGGAACCCTAATAAAAACAAACACATATGAAACATTGATGACTTGAAAGCAATGAATCTGACCTAAAGTACGTACAATACTGAAGATCTTCAAAGCCGGCAACAAATTAGTGGTGTCCTCAACCTAATCACTAATAAGAAGAAACGAACGAACCAACGAAAATTGAAAAAACGAAGATTTGATTCATGATGCTTGAATCATTTTGATTAACAATAAATATGAAAGACGGTTTAATTGGATTTATGGAAGTTGGATTTCATAGAAATGGCGGGAGGAATTTAGGGTTCGGGAGAATTTTGGTAGGTTGAATTGAGAAAGACAATGAATACATTAATATTTTCCGATAATAAATTTTCAAAAAATAAACATTTTAAAGAGAGTTGCTCATATGCATTCTCTCCTAAATCACCTTGATGTTACACTACAACATGGCAAGTGTCTCATATCCATCTCATTTATTATATTATATAGATATAGATATAGATATTGTTAAACCGTAATCAAGATTTTATGTATCTTTTGAGTTTATGTGTACCATTACATCTTATTATTTGTGTACAAAAATATTTTCTATATGTTATATCTTTTTTTATCTAGTATGGATCTCACAGAGTACCACTCAAAACAATTCACACACAATACATCAATCAAGTAAAAGTCACATGTATGTAATAAAAATACAGACTATATGAATCATAAAAAAAGATTATTTATTTTTATCATAGTAAGTTGTTAGAACTTTTATATGGTATAATATACATTCCACAACTATATGGATATCATGAAATGAATAATAGTTTTCTTACAAAATTATATGTACAACGTAATATTAAAAAAAAAAACATACCTACTAATTAATTTTGATTCGAATTGCATTTATATAGTTTGGTTGGGTTAGGTTGCAGTTGAGAGTTGTCGAGTTGAAGACTTGCTAGCGCAAGGTTGTTGACGTCTACAACCCATTCATGTTTAGATACAGATAGATGAGAGCATATTTGCTCTCTTGTCATTCGTCTCATCTACCATGTTTGTAGAGGTACATGTTATAAATGTTGTAGTCATAGACCCTCTATGGCATGCTCTTATGTATTACACGAAGATTATTTGTGAGGAGTTTCGTTAAATGGTTTTAAAACTATCGTTTTCTTTCCAATGCAAAACTCTTTACAAACATGATATAATCCTCAATAAATATATCTGCAACGAAGACAACGTATAACTATTTTTAGCGTCAATCTATTCTACACCTAATACTACACTAATGTTCAATTGTCTACCACCGGACTTGAACCCCCACTTTGATTGGAAATTTTATTATTAGGTTCTTGATTGTCTTTGGTGTTTATGATATGCGATCTTAATATATTTGTTGGTAATTAATCCAAAGGTTATTAATGTGTTATTAATAATATATGACTCGGTTTTGCTGTGAAAAGAATATTAAAAAATAAGAGTTCATTAGCATTAAATATTAATGAAGAATCTTACATTTTGAAAATAAAAATGTGTTATTATACATATTATTTGTAAGTGGTGATGAACAGTGATTTAAAATTTACTTAATTTTTTTTGTTTCTAGGTTTTCATTATTTTATTATTTTCTTGATACTTTAGTTAAATTTAAACGTATATTTTTTATCACATAAAAATGAATGCATAACGGTACGATGTTTTTCAATTCGATACGATATATTATCGATACGATATCAGTTTATCAAAAGCAGAAACAATAAAAATAATTATGGTTGCCGATACAGATGTTCAATTGATTTTGATTCGGTTTGGTACGATAGAACCAGTGTATCTGTTTTGAAAAAAAATATATCGCGATGTTGAAATAAAATAAACATAGATTTTAATATTGTTTTTTTTTCTAAGTTCTCCTTATTTTATTGTTTTCTTATTACTTTAATTGATTTAAACATATATTTTTTCTGATAAAAAATGACTGCATACCGGTACGATATTGTTGGGTTAAGTTCGGTATGATATGGTAGCGATATGTTATTAGTTTATCGAAAGAAAAAACAATAAAAACAAATTCGGGTTTCGATAGAGATGTTGTTCAATCGGTTTTGATTCGCTTTGGTACGATAGCGACACGGTATCTGCTTTCAAAAACAATATATCGCAATGTTGAATAAAATAAACATAGAATGCAAACGAATTGAACCAATATTAACTGAACAATATCGATAGCGGTATCGATATTTGTTTTTATTGTTGTTTATCGATGTAATGCTTTCCTTTTCAATTACTATAGCGAATGCAGGTTTTGTAACGAACCGAGCTGATACCGAATAAATTCTCGCCGCGAAGCGCGGGAAAATCTCACTAGTTATTATTATTATTTTTATTATTATTATTATTATTATTTGTTTTTTGTTCATTAGCATTAAATATTAATGAAGGGTCTTACATTTTGAAAATAAAAATGCGTGATTATTATTATTATTATTATTTTACTACAAAACATTACAACTCATTTTAAGGCTATATATGTATTTAACTATTTATGTTTTCACACTTATAACCATGGTTTACACTGTTACAACTCATTTTAAGGCTATATATGTATTTAACTATTTATAATCATGGTTTCTACTAAAAGTTTCTTCTCGTGGGTATGAAGATACCGAATGTAATAAGATTGTATTTTGTTTATTATACAATAGCTGTAAATAAAGATTTATTGCATTTAAGTTTCTTAAATGAGTGTCTAGTTTGTTGAATGAACGGTATTGTCAAACAAAGGTCATGCTTGGCTAATCTCTTACATCACTTGGTGAAGACAAGTCATTTATGTATTATTTTTGATTTCCAACCTTTGGTTAACCTTTTAATTGGGTATGTATTAATGACTTTAATAACAAGTTTTTTATATTGAAAGTAAACTTTATTCTATAATCTCTTCATGTTTCGTTGATTCACTCATTCGTGTCTTTACGGTCTATATAAAGCGCGTTAACTGCCTTGGAATGGGGTTAGAAGGGTGGTATGGGTAAAGTTTTTGCCTCGTTCAGTGTATAGATCCTGCGAGAACTTGATTCAAGCTTATTAGGACTTCCTTTGAGGCATATAGCATCAAATCGGGGGAAGTAAGAATGACTTGAATCCCTTATAAATAAATTACTATTAAAACTTTAAACCGGCCTTGCGGGACTGTATCTCTACTGACTCAGACTAATATGGCCGAGGGTAGCGTTGCCTCCAAAAGAGGGACATGCCACATTTTACATTAATAACTTAATTATGTTTCAATATTCTGGCCTTGCGGGACTGTATCTTTGCTGACTCAGACCAATATGGCTGAGGGTAGCGTTGCCTCTAAAAGAGGGACATGTCACTATAACTAAGATAATCTCTTAAAAAACCCAAAGTGTGGAAATCATCAAACGATATATAAAAGATGAGTCGGAGCCAAGTGATTTTATCTTGTCTATTTGTTTCTTTATTTATTATTTATTTAGCTTCTTTATTTTACTTATTAAAAATCTTTCCTCAAAATTTGATTAGATTAGACGTCGACGATACTCCGGTATTAAAGGCTCTTGTGTCCTTGGACGACCTCGATATCTTACCATCACTATACTACCCCAACGATGGGTGCACTTGCCCTAGTGTGTTGTAGAGAGTGATAGTGTTATATCGTGTTTTATATATTTAAAACTTTATAAAAGAGTAAAAAAAGTACTTAAAAATATAACAAAAATCATACACCCTCGCTCCAGGTCATGGCGCGACGGAGCTGGATTCTCCGGATGCCATATTTCGCCACGTGGCAAGGCTAGATTCGTCGACGGGGCTACCCTAATATCACACCCCTTTCAGAGGCGGAAGCGCGAGATGTGATCGTGATTGATTCTCATTGCACACGAATTAGTAAACATTCTATATGATTAAAATGAATGATGTATTGCAAAATACATACTTATATCGTGTATAGTTTGTACGTTCTTTCGTTATTTTTAGTTTAGTTTTATTTAGAATTACGTGCTATTGATAAAAGTTCGGTTTTCCAGGTCTTGATATGATAATTGGCTGGAAAGTGAAGGAAAACGAGCTTGATGCTAAATTCGTATGTTTTGGAATGAGCTAAAAAGAGTTAGAATAATTTTTGGGATTTTTGGAGACATAAAGCTGGATTTTAGAGGAAGCATTCTGTAAAAAAACGTCACTCGCGTAGCGCTACAGGTTTCATGAGTGTCAGTAGCGCTACGCTACCAATGAAACAAGAATCGCTGACTTTTAAGGCGCTCGCGTAGCGCGAGTGTTGAAGACAGACCCGTCGCGCTACGCGACGGGTTAGCAGATCGTGAATTTTCGTTTGGGGCTAGGGTTTGTTATATAATCAATTTTTTTATCATCATTGAGGAGGTTACGAACTAACAAACCCTAAGGAGGCTTTGGAGCAGATTTTTACATCATTCGAGGAGTTTTAGCTTGCGGGAATCACAAGGTTGAAGCTAGGAAGCGTGGAAGTGAAGATTGTTCGGGTTTTATCTCCCGGTTTTCTTTAATTTCGTGTTTTCGATCTTTTTCCATGAATTCTTGTTTTGAAATTGATTTGTTTATGTTAGACAATATGTTTCTTGGCTAAACCCTAGATACTACCTAGACAAGATGAATGTTTGATTAAAGTTTGGATTTTTAATGGTTTTTATTGTTCGTGTATGGATTGATTTCTGAAAGTAAAGTGTTCTAGAATTTCTGATTTGGTGCACATGCATGCTTGACAATTGTTTTACTACTGTTTATTGCTTCGCTTGAATCTTGGTGACGGTCTTTATCACGGAATAGAATCAGGCTAGGGTTTTAGGTTTTGGTGAGTGTCTATATCACATAATAAACCTTTGATCCTTTAGGGTGAAAATCATGTAAGTAACCTTAGAAGTAATATTTGGTAGTTTAATAAAATCAAGTGTTCTGCTTAACTTGTCGCTGAGAGGCTCGAGTTAGTTATTAGGTCGCGGTGCAATATATATCTAAGAGAGGTTTTGAGAGAAGTCGATCTTATTTCCCTAATTGCATTTGTGTCTAGTAAACCAGGTCAGAACCTAGAATTGCCTTAGATTATCGCGCTGAGAGGTAGATAGTCATATTAGGGCACTTTTAGAATCGTTAGAGGACTGAGAGGAAGTCTAACAGTCGGTGTTCATAACAGCCTTGTAGGGTTTCCTAGGTTTCTTCCTGAGAAGGGTCGGGAAGTCTTAGCATTGAAATACCTTAAGGTTTAGTA
>CM060419.1:122919979-122953717 GCA_030545235.1 Helianthus tuberosus | reverse complement strand
GATAAGCGGTAGATTATACACGATAGGCGATTAGGTGATTAGACGAATAATACAAACACAACACTAGCGATGATGGTGATGATAGTCGAATTACGATAAGCGGTAGTTGTTGCGTGCAAGCGATGATGGTATGCGGTTCAATTTTGATTGATTAACACTACAGGATTTGACTAACATTAGACCCCGCATGGCCCGTTTCCACGAAAGGCCGCTGAATTAACTAAAACACCTTGTTTTAACCATATGAGCTTCCTCTCGTGGGGCGAGGTCATGCGTTCTAACTTAGCACAAATATCACGGATAACGGTATAGCGATAGATTGATACGCAACAGGCGGTAGAGATTCACATAATAAGCGATAGAGGTTTCGAGATACACATAATGAATGATTGCGATTTGTCGAGTTTTGTTTCGAGTAAGCTTAACGTCACGTTGCGACGCATCACGGCTATCGAGAGGGGTAGAATAGGTCCTTACCCGATAATATCGTGAGCGTTAGTGTGTTTGATGAGATTGCTCGCTATAGACTTACGACCAGTCTTGCGTTGATGCAATTGTCCTGCGAGGTAGACTCCCCAGAGTCCATCAATGAGGCGATTGCATTGCGTTTGCAGACTTACGACAAGCCTTGCGATGATGCAATTTCAGTTGTTACGCCTTGCGATTGAGTGTGGTGTGTCGAAAATAATCACAATAGTATATAGGTCTAATAACGTTCAACTCCACGTGGCACTTTCTTCACGGAACTTCGGTAGTATGATAAAGCACACCTTGCCCGACCCCTACTACTTTCATCCCGTGTTTTGGTGTCACCTTTTGTCAAAACGTTATGGCACCTTTAGAATTCACTACGATCACCGTGCACTGACCCAAATAATCCCGTGTGCACCCGTGATTATTCGTTCCTTGCACGTTTATCGTACCTCGTTCCAAGAGTGTAGTGAGGGTAAAACACATTATTTCGTGATATAGTATATAGTATATGCGGGAATCTAGTCTAAGTGCGACGATTAGAGAGTGAAAGAGAATATGAGAGCAACATTAAGTACTAGAGTAGGTTCAAAGCTTAGAAATAAACGTTGAAAATCGTATCATTACAACTTTACCCTACGCTTGCTAGATGTCGGATGCTGAAGACCTTTGCTGGAGCTGTTGTTGTTGTACTCAAGTTCACGGTTCGATGCGGCAGTTGCGGGTGAAGTGACCGTAACGGTTGCAGTTATTGCAATAGCGACAGTCAGCCCCAACTGGATGATGATAGGTACACGAGTAACACTGAGGATGAAATACAGTGTAGGCTCGTTTTGGAAACATCGGAACTGTTCGAAGAGGTTCCGGTTGCAGCAGTTCGGTTGTTGATGAGTTCGGGCTTGAAATCTTTCGCTTGCGGCTGGGTTTGTCGGTGTCTTGTGAAGAGATGTCGTTGTTGGAGGATTCGTCTGAAGGCTCGCTTGCGGAGTCTTTGGCTGATTTGTCGGAAGATCCATCGGCAGATTTGTCAGAAGAATCGGCAGCAGATCCATCCGAAGAATCGTTAGCGGATCCGTCAGAAGAATCGTTAGCTGATTCATTAGAAGAATCGCCAGTAGATTTGTCAGAAGATTCGTCAGTTGATTCATCAGAAGGTTCGTCAACATGTTTGTCCGAGGGATTACTGGCGATTGCTTGATGAGCTTGCTTGACAGGATTTCTTGAGAATAACCCTTCCATGAGTCGTTTATTGTTGATTTCTGCGGCTAAGCGGTAAGTTTCTTCGATGGTAGCAGGCCTTGCAGCTTCGACAAAATCACCCACACACTCAGGTAAGCCACGAATGTACTTCGCGATGGCCTTCCCCGGAGTGTTGACTTGACTTCGGCAGATTATGCTAAGCTGTTTGAACCTTGCGGTGTAGCCAGCATTGTCACCTCTGGTTTGCTTGATTTCCCAAAATTCGTTTTCCAGTTTCTGAATCTCGTGAGGAGGACAGTACTCTTTCTCCATGAGCTCCTTCAGCTCATTCCAAGAGAGAGCGTAAGCTGCGGAGATCCCACGTTTGTTACGTTCGGTGGTCCACCAGTCGAGTGCTCGCGATTGAAATACTCCGGTGGCGCAAGTAGTACGGAGACTATCGGGACACCCACTTTGACGAAGGGTGACTTCGATAGAATCGAACCACTGGAGTAGTTGAGTCGCACCTCCTTCACCCGTGAATTCCATCGGGTCACAGGCCTTGAAGTGCTTGTAGAGAAAAGTAGATTGCGGCTCTCCTGTCTTAACGTCTTCCGAAGCTCAAGAGTGGCTGAGAGAGTGCACTCGAGCGGCAATTTGAGAACTAAGCTTACTCACTTCCTTAATCACAAGTGAAGCAATCCTCTTTTCGGCGCTTCATTCGGCTTTCCTCTTAGCTACTCGTCTCGAGGTAGAGTTGCTGGAAGGCATCTAGACAGGAGGAGACTTGGAGTGAGATTCGATCATAATGATTTTTGAGTTTTGCGTTGCGATTGAGCGCGTTCAAAACTTGGTGCGATAGTATAGTAATACGAATCACATAGGAGCCACGTAGGAAACACGAAATTCCTAAATTCTCACACAATGACTTGTTTGTTTATACGTATATATATATATTTATATAGATATAATTTGTAATCATGCGCATACAGGTCGATTTAGAACAAGCGAGGTCGCGTTGAAGTGAGAAAAATGAGAGCGAATGCGATATATTATGCATTAGTTTTGTTGCGAACATTCGGATTTCGTTTTAGATTGCGATGGCTGTGCGAATCGTGTGTTTATAAAGTAGGGAGTGAAATTCGTTAAATCGAGAAATCGATAAAGCGTAAAGTTTCAAAACGTAAATAAGTTTCCAACCAGTTGTAAGATTGGCAGGTTGTAGGATAAGAGTGCCTTGGGTGTTTAGGCGTCGACTACCCAAGGTAACCCAACTATATTTAACAAGTTCGGGCGCGCGCGTTGACCTAGAAGACTCCATGCTTCCACTGGGATGCAGCTCATGGCATTCGTCTTCCTAGTCATCGCGTGGCTCGAGTTATCGTGATAGTCGAGTCCTTGGTGGGAGCTTTTGAAAACCAGTTTATAGAGAATGGGACGACTTATTAAGGTACGGGTTTCACCCCTGACTTAACAGTTTCGTTCCTAATTGTGGCTATGCTCTTCGAATAAATTCGTGAGTTCCACTAGATTTAGAAATGGAGACCTTTGTCGAGATGTGGATGTCACTCCTAACTCGATGAAGAGTTCTCGTGCTAGAAAATGCGCTGAGTGAGCAATCCTATCGAGAGTTCTTGGTTTTCACACCTGATCTCGACTGGATCGCTCGGTTTCGTTATGCGAGTATTTTTGAAAACGTGTATTGTGTCGGCCTTAGGAAAGGCTAAGTAGTATTTCATCCTTAGGAAAGGCTCCCTCGTGTGAAGTTGTAGTACGCGGGGTTCACACAAAGTTGTATCTTTTAGCAATTTCGATCGAGAGTATCAAGTAAGCCCAATACAAACCCCACCGGGTTCGTATGAGTCGGCCTGTTGGTACTTAGACTATAGACTAGGTCAATTTCTAAGACGTCGACCTGGACTAGGTCGAGTCTGACCTAATTCCCTATAGTTATGGCTCTGATACCAATCTGTCACACCCCAACCGATGGCGGAATCATCGGGGCGCGGCACTAGGCGAATCAGATTGCTCAAGAGAATCCATAACAACTATATTGCGATAATATTTAATACATTCGTTATCCCATACTAACAAATAATACAATCACATAAGTTATCACAGATTTCTTGTCCTCTCGAACAATACAAATCCGACAACCTAGATTTTAGTTGAGTTTCTAGACTTCCTAGCTTGATTTGATATAGTCTGCGATCTAACCTGCAACATACGTTAAAATATTTGTCAATACAAAAGTATTGGCGAGTATACAGGTTTGATAAGTATAGCATAATAGAATAAGAGTACTGCGAATTTCCATATGCATAAACGTAATGCACGACATATATACTCACAAAACTGATACTACCAACTAAGTCCTCGATGCTCGAATGTACGATGGCATAACTAGACCCCGTCGGGCGCAATAGTACTATACTAGTCGTGGTGGGACGTCGCGAGTATAAGCCCTAGCACATATGCAACTAGCATCACGTATATCTATGCATAACAGTTATTCGCAAGTGATAATTCAATTGATTGAATATTTCGTTTGATAAGTTCGATTTGTTAGAAACGTATGTTACACCCAAAATTCGATTAAAAAGGGGGGTCAAGTATACTCACAGTGCGTATTTAGCGGGATTACAACTTGATTGAGTCGGTTGCGAGTATGTCTGTAATGATCCTTGAAGAAATAGAGTAAACGATGTATGGTTAAGCAAGATTGTCTTGAAAAGTTACTCATTTGGTTGAATGGTCCTCATCCGTGCGGATTGACAGGTTATCCGTCCGGTTGACAAGTCATCCGTCCGGATGGCATGTTATCCGTGCGGATAACAGGTGATCCGTGCGGGTGATGTGTCATACGTGCGGATAGTATGTGCGGACAGTGGTGCGTGCAGATTGACTTGCTTGTGCGCGCGGATGAGTGGTGCGTGCGGGTGACTTGCTTGTGCGCGCGGATGACTGGTGCGTGCGGGTGACATGTCATCCGTGCGGGTGACAAGTCATCCGTACGGACTGGCATGTCATCCGTGCGGGCTGACATGTCATCCGTGCAGATTGCCATGTCTGTTTCGCACTCTGAACACTATTTCCGAGTGTTTAACGGAAGGAATACGTTCGTTCTTACTAGGGTAGTGTAATTTCGCACTAACACTTGAAGTTCCGTCAGTTCCGACTCGTTCTAACAGCCGGGAATCACCCCGTTCCATCAGATCTGGCCGTTCGTGATGGTCCTTCGTGGTTAACCCGAAATCGCACAGATTTAGGTGAGATTTGTCATTAAAACATGTGGAAATCACCCGGATCTGAGTCGTTTATAGTGAAATGAGACCCCAACTTGAAGTTCATAAGAACTCTTGGTGACATCACCTCAAAACGCCTCAATTCCGCAGATTTCACGGTTAGAATTTGAGTTTCGAAAGATAGAATGATGTAGAATCGAGTGTAGATTGTAGAAGTACAAGTTTTAGGTTGAAATCTTACCGGAATTGCGAGGAAAATCGAGAGAAAAGGGTCTTGGAGCGTGTTTGGTTGAATAGGAGCTGTCACATCACTGTTCAAGTGATGTGACATGGTATTTATAGGCCACAGAGGAGAAGGAAAGGGTTCTGGCCCGGATAGCCCATCCGTGCGGATGGCCCATCCGTGCGGATGGCCCATGCGTGCGGATGGCCATCCGTGCGCATGCCCATCCGTCCGGATAGCTATCCTGACGTGTTGGACTTCTCCGTTTTTGATCGTTTTGTTAGTTTTCGAAGCGCGTACTTTTCATAATTATTTATATTATTATTATATTGTTATTATTATTATATATATATATCACTAGGGGTCGTATTTACGTATCCATAATCCAAAGTTTCGATAATTAACCAACGGTTTCCGATTTGAGTATGCGATTATTAGCGACGTTTCACGGCCATCAATGGGGGTAGTATAGGTCCTTCCTTGATGTCATCGTGAACGTTATTTCGTGTAGTGCCACAAAGACTGATGGGGTACCGTTTACTCGTACTGTCATCATCGTCATGACGACTGGAGCTACAGCACTCACCCGAGGGTCCTTGTTAGCGTTAATTGTTTACGTTCGACACATCACGGCCACTGAGGAGGGTATAATAGGTCCTCACTCAATGCCTCCATGAGTGTTAGTGTGATAATAGTGTAGCATAGTGATATTGTATTTCGAAAATATGCGATTATCCTTCGAATAGCGATATATATACGATATAGTTACATTATGATCCGAATCTCCGGTGTTAGGCGTAACGAGTATAACGAGTAGTAACAACGCACAAAAGTACGGGTTGTTACATCAAGGCACGACCCGCTCGTCTAATAGACATTAGTACATTGTAGGTAGTCATGTTCACCCAAAGGAGCTTGAGTTACGGTGATCGAAGACGCAAGACTGTGAGTTCATGTCCCCCTTTTCTTTAAACTGTTTTGTTTTATAACTTCGGGGGTGAAGTACATGTAACAACTCTCATCAAAAGTCATATTTATTATTTTAATTGTCCAATAGGAAACCCTAATTGAGACACCCAAGTGATCCTGCACAAACCCTAAAATTTTCAGAACAATTGGAATCAGGATCAGGGCCCCTAAAACTCAGGGGGGGTAAACCCTAGTAACGATTATCCATATAAAACTCTGTCAAATTCGAATTTTACGATTTTATCAACTCAGCAAGGCTAGGCGAGGACGTGGCTAACCTAGGGTGAATTCGTGTCCCTTGCGCACCGCAAGGGATTATGCTTACGGTGCGCAAGCCTGGTCAAATTTTGGGTATAAATAGCAGGCATTGGCAATCGCATTTTGGCACTTGAACGACGAAGAAATTCGTTACGTAGACTGAGTTATAGCAGAAACACTTCTAGAAACACACACGATTCACTAATCGCCGCCGCAATACAGGGTAATAACTCGATCGCTGATACGATTCAATTTCCGATCGATTAAACTATCCAATGGATGTTTAAGTGCTGCCCACATTAGGGTTTATGCTTTGTCATTCGTCGTTAATTCGATGGATGTTTAAGTATCGCACTTTGTCATTCCTTGTGAGGGTTGATCTCGTGAGTTATCGTAAATGTTGTATTGATTACTAACCCAGAATTGTGTGCCTGTTATTAATTTAGGTTAAAAGGCTAATCAGTAGGCTAGGCTCTGCTCAAATTAAACTTGCAATGTGAGTCATTCTCTTTTTATCAAATTACTTTCAAAAGCATGTTTATTTTCAAAGGTTATAATTACAGTGATTAAGTTTATGTAATCACCAAGTTACAGCCGGTATGTGGGGTTTTCTATACATTACTTGATAACCGTCACTATTGGACAACGAGTTAGCCAATGAGTGATATGACCATAGTCACAGACACCATTGGACAATGAGGTTACCAATGAATGTCGAGTGACAAATACTGTGGGTAGTTGGTTTGATATCTGGAAACATTGTAATCTCTTTTAATACTGTAAATTATAACAAACAAGTCGTTTTCATAAATAGAATGATTCACTCAGTATTTCCCGCTAACAAAACCTTTTTCAAACATGTTTCAGGTGATCTGTTGTGATCCAGGAAAAGTGTCGTGAAGCACTACAAGCTTAAGGAAGTGGCTCAATATAAAATAAAGAAACATGTTTTGTAAAGATAAAGATTTCTCCGTGAAATCTTATGATTGTAAATTACCGGGGTTTTATCTCGAGTTGTGAAATAAAATAATCGGGAAATATTTCAGTTTTTAAAAGATCCTGAAGAAACTTCCGCTGTTAAATAAATACCACGGGATTTCTGTCCCGCGGCTCCTGAAACGGGTCAAACCGGGTCGGGGGCCGTGACAGAAATAAGGTGGTATCAGAGCCACTGATTTAAGCCTATTAAGTATTTAGAAAATACTTAATTTTACTTATTGCCATTTTGTGATTATGTGTTTTATTATCTAACTAACTGTGTACAGTATGGACAGATCTCTATATGCTAGCCACTGTAGCAATAAATACAAATCTTTAAAATAATCTGACTCAAAGTTTTAGCACCCGGATTACCTACAGTCTAGAAACCTTACCCAGTAAATAAATAAGTAAACCTTAGTGTGTTTTAATTTTCAGTTGTTTTGGTAGTTACCCAGTATGAAATAATATTTAAAAGTTTTTCTATAAAAGTTTTGTTATGATTTTTAACTTAGTAATTGTGTGTATTTTGCTAAACAGCATGAGTGACTTGTCTGACGCCCTTCAGAATTTAAATCTCTATCCGGTAAGATTAGAGGTTTCCAGAGATTTCAATAGGTATATACCAGACATAGAAGAACCTATAGAATTCAACGCTTTACCTCTCGAGAAACCCAAGCCTAAGAAAATGGAAATTGGGGAAAGCTCTAGGCAAATTGAGGGGTTACCATCTCAGGAAGAGCTAGATTTTATATTGGCAAGCTATAAAACTATTAAGCCTGTTAATGAAAATGTTTTTATTCACTCTCTTGAAACACAACTACCAATGAACTTAGAACCAGCTATTCCAAACCCTTCAATCCACTCGCAACCTTTAGGAATAGACGAATGGTTGACTAATGAAATATAGTTCCAAAACAATCCCTATAAGCTTTTTCCTCAGTTCGATCCAGAACCTTCACCCAATCCACCAATGAGTAACGAGAATATGGCTGAACTCTGCCACTTTGGCGAAGAACTAATGGATGCTGGGAATAGGATCCAAGAGATTGGGGGACAGATCTCCTGGAAATACGATGAGAGGGAACGCCGTTACTAGAATATCATCTGACAAAGGATAGGGGATTTATGGAACTGTGATTGTGTAATAGTAATAGTAAAAATCAGTCTGTAAAATAACTACAAATAAAACTTTGTAAGATAATAGTGTGTATTGATGCATACTATAAAATATAAAAATGGGAATCGAGAAATCAATAGTTTTGGCTATATGTGTATTGTGAAATTTGTATGATGATTTTGTGTATAATTGTTATTTATCGGATACTAATAAAATATATATATATATATTAATTATCAGATGGCAAACATTGGTAATGAACCAGTAATTGAAGTAAATCAATCTGAGCAAATTCAGGAAGAACAATTGTTAAATAGACAAGATATAGAGGATATCGTTGCACAAGGAATAGCCAATGCTATTCCAACAATCGTTGCTGCTGTCCAGAAACCTGTTAAACCTCAATCAATCATTCCTAGTAAATGTACCCAGGGCGACAATTTTAGTAATAGTAGGCGGTAATCATGTTAATAACAATAATGATCTGCAAGCTCCAAATTTCAAGAAAATGAAAGCTGCAGCACCTGGTTGCACTTACAAAGAATTTCTTGCCTGTAAACCAACTGAGTTTGCAGGTAATGAAGGGGCTATTGCAGCATTACGTTGGTTAGAGAAAACTGAGGCAGCAATCACTATAAGTAAATGTGCTGAGGAAGATCAAGTTATGTATGCGTCAAATCTTTTTAAAGAAGGGGCGTTAGAATGGTGGAACACAGTATTACAAGCTAAAAGAAGGATTGTGGCCTATGCCATGAACTGGGAAGAATTTAAGAATCTTGTAGAAAGAAAATTTTGTCCCGAGTATGAAAAAGATCAAATGGCAAATAAGTTCTTAAACCATAGAATGATGGGTGTAGATTGTCGCGGTTATACTTCGACATTCTTTGAATATGCTAGAGTGGTACCAACACTGGCTTCGATAGAACCGGTACTCATTTCTCGCTACATTTGGGGACTGATTAGTGAAATCCGTAACATCATTAAAGCTGCGAGACCTCGCACTATTGACAATTCTGTGGAATTAGCTAATACCCTAACTGATGAACTGGTATGCACGCAAGATGAAAACAGGAAAAAGGAACTGGCTCAGAAAATTACCCAAGGATTTCGTACGGGTAATAATAACAGCTTCAAAAGAGGAGGAACAGGGCAATCTTCAAATCTGCCGTTTTGCAGGAATTGCAGAAAGAAACATTTTGGAAGATGTAGTGTAACCTGCAATTTTTGTAAAATGGTAGGACATCGTGAAGAAAACTGCAGAAAGAAAACAAGAGTCTGCTATAACTGTGGAGAAACAGGACATTTTAAGCCAGAATGCCCTAAATTGGTCAAACCAGCAGACAACAAAGCCAAGACAGCCGACGAAGCTACTAAGAAAAATGTTCGAGCCTTTCAGTTAACTACTCAGGAAGCCGAGATGATTCCTGATGTGATAGCCGGTACGTTCTTAGTTCACAACATTTACGCCAAAGTATTATTTGACTCTGGTGCAAACCAAAGTTTTATTAATACTTCATTCTGCCAAGCTCTTAATATACCCTTAATCAACATTAGGCAGATTTTTACAGTCGAAACGGCTGATGGAAATTCAGTTAAAATAAATAAGGTTTTGCAAAATGTAGAAATAGAACTTTTAAGTCATAAATTTTCTGCAACCCTATTACCTATGAAATTAGCTGAATTCGATGTTATGTTAGGAATGGATTGGTTAGTAGCCAACCATGCTCGAATTCTTTGTGATAAGAATTCCATAGAAATTCAAACACCTACCGGAGAAGTCATTATAATTACAGGAGATAAACCACGTAAACCCATGAAGTTCATATCAGTAATGAAAGTTGCTAGTTATGAACGAAAGCAAGGAATAGTATATATGATTTCAGTAATCATTAGTACTAAGGGTAAAGAACTTAAAGAGATTCCTGTAGTCTCGGAATACCCAGATGTATTCCCAGAAGAATTACCAGGGTTACCACCAGATAGGGAGGTAGAATTTAGGATTCATCTAATTCCAGGAACTATACCGATAGCCAAGGCACCTTATCGGTTAGCTCCCACAGAAATGTTAGAACTAAAAAAGCAATTAGATGAATTACTAAGCAAAGGATTCATACAACCTAGCTCATCCCCTTGGGGAGCGCCAGTGTTGTTTGTAAAGAAGAAGGACGGTTCAATGAGAATGTGTATTGATTATAGAGAATTAAATAAGGTTACTATTAAGAATCGATACCCATTACCTAGGATTGATGATCTTTTCAATCAACTTCAAGGAGCTAGATATTTTTCTAAGATCGACTTACGTTCCGGATATCATCAATTGAAGGTACAAGAAGAAGACATACCTAAGACTGCTTTCAGAACTAGGTATGGTCATTACGAGTTTACAGTCATGCCCTTCGGGTTAACGAATGCACCTGCAGCATTCATGGACATGATGAATAGAATTTGTAAACCGTATTTGGATAAATTTGTAATTGTCTTTATAGACGATATACTTATTTATTCCAAAAGTCAGGATGAACATTGTCAGCATTTGCATGTACTCTTAACTTTGTTAAGAAAAGAAAAACTGTATGCCAAATTCTCAAAATGTGAATTTTGGTTGCAAGAAGTGCAATTTTTAGGACACATGGTAAATCACGAAGGTATTCATGTAGATCCTGCTAAGATAGAGGCAATTACCAATTGGAAGGTTCCGCAAATCTGCAATGGAAATTAGAAGTTTTATAGTTTTAGCTGGATATTATAGACGGTTTATTAAGGATTTTTCCAAAATAGTTGTACCATTAACTAAGCTAACCTGTAAAACAATTAAGTTTGAATGGGGACCTAAACAAGAAGAAGCCTTTAGGATCTTAAAACAGAAATTAACAAATGCTCCAATCTTAGCCTTACCAGAAGGAACTGAAGATTTTGAAGTATATTGTGATGCTTCAAAACTAGGATTAGGATGTGTGCTTATGCAACGCAAGAAGGTAATTGCGTATGCTTCAAGACAGTTGAAAAAGCACGAAGAAAACTATACAACACATGATTTAGAATTAGGAGCTGTAATTTTTACCCTTAAGATTTGGAGACATTATCTGTATGGAAGTAAATTTACTATCTATACAGATCATAAAAGTTTAAGATATATATTTGGGCAAAAAGAGTTAAACATGAGGCAAAGAAGATGGATGGAAATCCTAAGTGACTACGACTGTGATATTCAATATCACGAGGGAAAGGCAAATGTAGTTGCAGATGCCTTAAGTCGTAAGTACCATGAGAAACAACGACGAGTTCGTGCTCTTAGGATAAATCTACAATTAGATTTAATGGAACAATTGAAAAATGTTCAAGCTACAGCAATCAAGGATGATGCTGAAGGAATGAAAGGACGAATAAAAGAATTAGAACAAGGAGCTGATGGAATTTGGAGATTCCATAAGAAAAGGATTTGGGTACCTAAGCAGGGAGAATTAAGAAATAAGATTTAAGAAGAAGCTCATAAATCTAGGTATACCATGCACCCAGGAAACAATAAGATGTACCAAGATTTAAGAAAGAATTTCTGGTGGATAGGCATGAAGAAGGACATAGCTAGATATGTTTCTAAGTGTCTTACTTGTTCACAAGTTAAGGCAGAACACCAGAAACCTTCAGGTCTACTACAACAACTAGAAATGCATGTATGGAAATGGGAACTCATAACAATGGATTTTGTTACTAAGTTACCCAAAACCAGAAAAGGTAATGACGCGATTTGAGTAATTGTGGATCGATTAACCAAATCTGCTCACTTTCTACCTATGAAAGAAACCTTTAGCATGGAAAGATTGGCAAAATTGTATGTAGATGAAGTCGTATCTCTACATGGAGTTCCACTCTCCATTGTATCAGATAGGGATAGTCGTTTCACTTCTCATTTCTGGAAAAGTTTCCAAGAAGCTATGGGAACTCGACTAAATTTAAGCACTGCATATCATCCACAAACAGACGGACAAAGTGAAAGAACGATCCAAACTCTAGAAGACATGCTCCGAGCATGTGTGATAGATTTTGGTGGAAATTGGGACGACCATTTACCATTAATTGAATTCTCCTATAACAATAGTTATCATTCAAGTATCGAAACTGCCCCATTCGAAGCACTGTATGGAAGAAATAGGAGAAAGTCAATTGTCAGGTCCCGAGATAGTGCAAGAAACTACTGATAAGATTACTCAAATCAAGGAAAGGCTGAAGACGGCTCGAGATCGCCAAAAGAGTTAGTAAGCCGTTAGAATTCCAAGTTGGAGACAGAGTACTGTTGAAAGTTTCTCCTTGGAAATGAGTTGTTCGATTTGGTAAGAAAGGAAAGCTAAGTCCAAGATACGTAGGACCATTTCTAGTGATCCAACGTATAGGACCAGTTGCTTATCGTTTACAACTACCAGAGGAATTAGCTGGAGTACATGATGTATTTCATGTATCCAATCTCAAGAAATGTCTATCAGACGAATCACTGGTAGTACCTCTACAAGACATAGAGGTAAATGAAAAATTGAAATTTGTAGAAAAACCTCTTCAGATAGAAGACAGAAAAGTGAAGTTTCTCAAGCACAAACGACTAGTGCTGGTCAAAGTCAAGTGGGATTCAAGGAGAGGACCTGAATACACTTGGGAGCTGGAATCCAAAATGAAGCGAAAGTATCCTCAATTATTCCAGTAAATCTCGAGGACGAGATTTTTATTAAGGTGGGGAGAATGTAACAACTCTCATCAAAAGTCATATTTATTATTTTAATTGTCCAATAGGAAACCCTAATTGAGACACCCAAGTGATCCTGCACAAACCCTAAAATTTTCAGAACAATTGGAATCAGGATCAGGGCCCCTAAAACTCAGGGGGGGGGGGGTAAACCCTAGTAACGATTATCCATATAAAACTCTGTCAAATTCGAATTTTACGATTTTATCAACTCAGCAAGGCTAGGCAAGGACGTGGCTAACCTAGGGTGAATTTGTGTCCCTTGCGCACCGCAAGGGATTATGCTTACGGTGCGCAAGCCTGGTCAAATTTTGGGTATAAATAGCAGGCATTGGCAATCGCATTTTGGCACTTGAACGACGAAGAAATTCGTTACGTAGACTGAGTTATAGCAGAAACACTTCTAAAAACACACACGATTCACTAATCGCCGCCGCAATACAGGGTAATAACTCGATCACTGATATGATTCAATTTCCGATCGATTAAACTATCCAATGGATGTTTAAGTGCTGCCCACATTAGGGTTTATGCTTTGTCATTCGTCGTTAATTCGATGGATGTTTAAGTATCGCACTTTGTCATTCGTTGTGAGGGTTGATCTCGTGAGTTATCGTAAATGCTGTATTGATTACTAACCCAGAATTGTGTGCCTGTTATTAATTTAGGTTAAAAGGCTAATCAGTAGGCTAGGCTCTGCTCAAATTAAACTTGCAATGTGAGTCATTCTCTTTTTATCAAATTACTTTCAAAAGCATGTTTATTTTCAAAGGTTATAATTACAGTGATTAAGTTTATGTAATCACCAAGTTACAGCCGGTATGTGGGGTTTTGTATACATTACTTGATAACCGTCACTATTGGACAACGAGTTAGCCAATGAGTGATATGACCATAGTCACAGACACCATTGGACAATGAGGTTACCAATGAATGTCGAGTGACAAATACTGTGGGTAGTTGGTTTGATATCTGGAAACATTGTAATCTCTCTTAATACTGTAAATTATAACAAACAAGTCGTTTTCATAAATAGAATGATTCACTCAGTATTTCCCGCTGACAAAACCTTTTTCAAACATGTTTCAGGTGATCTGTTGTGATCCAGGAAAAGTGCCGTGAAGCACTACAAGCTTAAGGAAGTGGCTCAATATAAAATAAAGAAACATGTTTTGTAAAGATAAAGATTTCTCCATGAAATCTTATGATTGTAAATTACCGGGGTTTTATCCCGAGTTGTGAAATAAAATAATCGGGAAATATTTCAGTTTTTAAAAGATCCTGAAGAAACTTCCGCTGTTAAATAAATACCACGGGATTTCTGTCCCGCGGCTCCTGAAACGGGTCAAACCGGGTCGGGGGCTGTGACAGTACATGTTACAAAATGATTACAAACAATTACAATTGGTATGGTTGGCTTTGGAAAGTACAGTAGATCATGTGAATGGGTAGGCGCACTCCTAGGACCATTAATCCTCGTGTTAGGACCAAGGGGCATGAGTGATAGATCTATTTGGGTGTAGCGAGTCCACACCCATGTGGACCGGGGTTTGGCCCATGAGGTGACTATGTCTTACAGCCGGAGGCCCGGTACAAATCTGCTAGGTTTAAGCTTTCCTACGTCGTTGCACGCATGTTAATGGCCTTGCAAACCATTAATCGATCTGTTTCCTTGTTTTGCTTTCATACAAGGATTTACAAAACATACATACATACAATGTTATCAAAGGTTTATTCATACACACAAACAAACACATGAACTCGCTCAACTTTTGTTGATGTTTTTCAAAATACATGTATTTCAGGGAATTAAAAGTGGATCTGGCGGGCGTTGGATGCTTCAAGTTGCGTTAAGAATAAAGGATGTCATCCGTTGTCTTAGCCTCTTAGGGTTTGGTTAGTGTGTCTTATTCCTGGACGAGGCACATCCACCAAAGTCTGATTTTATTTAGAGTCTTTTGATAAGTCCTTCTGGAACTCAAAACAATTCGTATGGTTTGTAAGATATGAATTTGAAGTCTATGTTTAAACAATGATGTTTGTGATGTTTTTAAATTTATCTAATGGATGACCATCTATGGTTTTTATCATATAGTTGTTGTTATGATTGAATGCAATGATATTAAGAAAGTCACACCATAATCACGCTTCCGCAAAAGTCAGGGTGTGACATTCTTGACCATGTGCTTATGTGAAGCTTCTGTGGGCTACAAGGAATTGGAACTGGGCTTGTTCATTCAGTTGTAGTAAACGTTCCATTATCTTCAACAAAAATCGAACACTTAGCTTTGTTTGAAACAACTTCCCTTCTACAACGGATCTGAATATACTTTTATGGAAATTCCTCAATATCACACATTCTAAACATATATAACATATGTCGACATAACAAACCGTATAGATCAAATCTTTTGCAACTCATGAAACTAAAAAAATGATCACTATCACTGACAAGTACCCGTGGAATAATTAATACACAAATTTTACACTTTATCTTGCTTCGACATGAAAGACATGAGGGCGTCTGAAGTGATCTTTTGTATAAGGATTAAACATGATAACAATGGTATTTTAATCTCCCAATCTCATTATACTGAGAAGATTTGCATAAGGATTAAACATGATAACAATGGTATTTTAATCTCCCAATCTCATTATACTGAGAAGATTTTGAAGAAGTTTAATTATCAAGATTGTTCTCCTGTTAACACTGCTATAGATCCTGCTTTTAAGCTCTTACCTAATAAAGGTATTGCTGTAATTCAAATTGAACACTCAAGAGCTATTGGATCTCTTATGTATTCTATGATAAGTACTAGTCTAGATATCGCTTAAGTTGTTGAAAAGCTTAGTATGTATACTAGCAATCCAAGTGCAAATCATTGGCAAGTTATAATTGAGTGTTTAGGTACTTAAAACGAACCATGAAATATGGTTTGAGTAATACTATATTTCCTTCAGTTATAGAAGGTTATCCAGATGCGAGTTGGATTACTAATATGGAAGATTATTCTTCCACAAGTGAATGGACTTTTCTACTTGGACATCTAAGAACAAACTTACTTAAGTAACTCAACAATGAAATCTGAGTTTGTACCATTAGTAACAGCTGGTAAAGAAGTTGAATGACTAAGAAACTTGATTTATGATATTCCATTGTGGCCTAAACCGATATCACCAATATATATCAGATGTGATAGTGCTGCTACCTTGGCTAAGGCTTATAGTCAAGTGTATTATGAGAAGTCTAGACATTTAGGTGTTAGACACAACATGATCCGTGAGCTCATCATCATACATGGTGTGATATAAGTGGAGTTTTTTAGCCGATCATCTAACCAAAGGGTTAAGTAGAGATCTTGTGCACAAGACAACGGTAGGGATGAGATTAAAGTCCACCTGAAATTTTCATGTTAAGATACCCAATTCTCATCTAATATGACATTAGGTGATGAATTCAAAGTGAAAAGCTTATGAAGAAAAAGTTCGAAATGAGCTCATCGGAAGAGAGACAACATTTTTTGGTCAGCAAGTTCGTCAAAGTTCTAAAGGAATGCTGATACATCAAGGGAAATGCGTTATTGACGTCCTTGCAAAGTTTAAGCTCACAGATGCAAAACCAATGGAGTCACCGATGGTAGAACTATAACATCCGCCAAAAAAATAGATCCCAGAGCCCGGCCCATAACCCAATTCCTGTAACAAGTTCTAACGCTGTTTTGTTTTGTAAGTCATAGTTTTGGTCACTAAGGTGGAGGTTACCTGACGAAGACTTACCCATCCGATACACATCTCTTCATTTTCAAATGTAATTCTTTCTGTAACTCGGACATATTAGCCTTTTGAGACTATGAATCATAATGTTACCAAAAGGTAGTTGCATAAATATGAGTTATAGGGAATCAAAGAATGAAAGAACTAACCTTTGACGCTTTCAAAGGCTACAATTGTCTAGCATATTAGATGGAATCTGTGTGTGATATGCCCATAGAAGCTGCTTTACTCCATTTGAAAAACAAAACTAAAAAAGAAAGAAAAAAATCACCCGATTCTTAAGGGACAGACTACTTCAATTCTACGAAAGCTTTCTTACAGGTTGGATAGTGACCCGTTATGCTGCTATTGGAGTCGGCATTTACATCATTTCCACCATTTTTACTCTATACACTAAAAGCAACAAACTTTCTTTCTCATTTCAATAAATAGTATTTTTCATACCTTTATCATTATCTTTTCCCTCTCCTCCACTCACAACCGATTTCAAAATATATTAAAAATTATAAAGGGTGAACAATATCTCCTCAAATATATAGATAAACAGTAACATATTTTTTCTTCTCCACTTACAACCACCTTTTATAATATAAAATATCTGCCTCATAATTTGATGAAAAGACTGTGAATGCTCAATACTCATGGGTCACTAAACATTTCTTTATGGAGTTCTTATTATTTTACATGAACCTAGCACATCTCCTTAACTAGTTACCCCGCAAAGCGGATACGCATGTATAAAGAATTTATGTAATGAAATTTTATGTAATTTGGGTTGTCTAAAGCTCGCGGCTAGAAATTTATTCAGAATTTGCTTAGAAAAAATACACTATTTTCGTGTTAGTTTTAATTCACACAAAGCCAATAGACAAAAACAGGCAGAATATCCCAACATGCTAATTCCCACTTCATATTCAAAAACTTACACAACCTTTAATAATTCAACACTTACGAAAGCTTCACCTCATCACCTGAGATCCATGAAAAGGCCACACCCATCAACCCTTATCTATAGCATCCAAACGAAATCCCCTAAATATCCACACCCCCTCCAATGACATAACGCCACCTGTCCCCCTCTTCAATCCACACCAAAAAGCACACTATATTCACTACAAAACCCTCAACAATCCTCCAAACACCACTTTAACCTTAACTGCTTCCACTATGATCACAAACCTTAAAAAACCATCTCGTAAAACCCGAACTAAACTCCGTAAACCCAAATTCTTAAGCCTCCGTCTTCAACTCAACAAAGTTAACAAACCTCCGATGCCTACAACAACCACCGACCAAAACAAACAACAACTTATCAACCTTTTTCCCCTACACCCTGAGAATCTTGTCGAACAATATAAACTAGATGAAGAACAACATAACATGGCTTGCATATTCTCCTCATGTGATGACGTGGACAAAGCTGCCACAACTCTCACCGGAATATTATGCTCCGACGACGATCACGGAGGAAAAAACACAAACAACCCGTCGCCGTCGTCGGTGAACTATGCCGATGATGACGTGGATCTTGTACGGACGGCCATGAGGAGGAATAATAAGGAAAGAAATAATAATAATAATGAGGGTGATGAGAAATGGGTTTGTTATTCGGAGATTAGAGGGATGACGTCATCATCGGGGTCGACGACGTCGTGTTATCATCATCGGAGTAAGTTGGTGTTGAAGCTTGACTATGAGAAGATTATGAAGACGTGGGTCAACAAGGGTCCGCTTTATGTTCATGGAGATTCGGGTATGGTTATGGGTATGGATGCTCCGCAACCGCAGACTGTGCCCGATATTCATGATGATGACTTGTTTTTCCCATCTAATGTGAGATCACTTCTTCCTTTGCGTAATCTATATGTCATAAAACATGATAAAAAGTACTCCCTCCGTCCCATTAAAAGTGTCATTTTTTGAATTTTCAAAGTCTTTATTTATAAACTTTGACTTTAATTATATATTTTTTGTGTTATATAAAACTTGATGAAAATTAACCCGATAAAAACACTTGTAAAACACACTCAAATCATATAACTTTCATCAAGTATTATCTAACACAAATAAAGTTATTTAAGGTCAAAGTTTATAAACAAAGACTTTGAAAATTCAAAGTAGGATGAGACGGAGATAGTATTTTTTTTATTACTTTATTATAATTTTTTACATAGTTGCAAAAATGTACGTACTTTCGATAAGTTAGCATGAATGGTACTAAAAAGTAATAAAAGTTGTATTGATAAATTTTGGGGATGTTTGGTAACTTCTGAATGGTTAAATGCTGAACGAGTAAGAGTTTTGAATGGTTAAGTTTTGAACGAGTAAGAGGTTTGAATCATTAAGTTTTGAACAAGTAAGAGGTCTGAACCATTAAGAGACAATATAATGCTTAATCGTTTAAAGGTAAATGTCTGACCAATTCAGATTAGAAGATTAGAGGTTTTAATTATTCAGACTTGGTATAATGTTTAATCATTCATAGGCAAATTTAGACATTTACTCGTGAAACAAACAGTTTGAACCATTAAGTGCTGAATCAGTAAAAGGTCTGAACCATTAAGAGACTTATTAAGAGGTAAACAAACAGCCTCTTAGTAATTATAGCCTAGGTTACAATTGAAGCCCGAAATCGCAAGGAATGTGTAATGTGCTTGTATGTAGTAGTGTATAGAAACACATTAGGGTAATATGTCATGTAACCCATTTATGTATCATAGTTAACGTGCATTTATATTAAGCCAAATATGCTTTAAAACATAATGTCAGATCGTTGTTATATAGTTGTCACGAGGGTAATGGCCATTACGCTTTAATGGATGGGCCTACTATCTGCTGCCATTGGGCTGTCGGTGGTTTCTGTATAACTTTTTTTTTAACTTTTTAGTGTAAGATTGTTGACCAGGGTTTAAATTTTTTTTTTAGAAACTAGATTGTTAATACTGGTTTAATAAAGAAAAAAAAATATTAAAATAGTTAATATTAAGGATTTAAGAATTATAAAACATATTAAAATAATATATGATTTAGAAGTTAACCTTTTAAAATTAAGAAATAGAATACGATAAAGTGAAACACATTTTTCTGCGAAAAATAATTTTGCGCTCGTAAAATTGTGATACGCAAGGAGTTAGTTATTAACTTATTTATTGTTAGGCATAAATGGATTGTTTAGATATTATATTTATTTTTATAGTAATCAAAACTCAAAACTTTTTCCCATTATTCAGACACTCATCTTATTTTTATGATTTAATTTCATAAATGTGAAGTAATTTTGTTGTATAAGTCATCCCTTTGTTTAGATGTAAGTTTTTCAAACATATTGTAAATTTGTAAATGTGCATGTTTTGATTGTATATTTGTAATGTACATGTGTTGGAGCACAATGTACAAGTCAATGGTGAAATCTAGTCCTCTTGTCCTGGCTCTGGATGATTGAGCCCTCAAAAGGGGCCAATTTCAACAGTATGGGACTGTTGCTGTTGTGACATATTGACATCAACCTCTGACACTCTACTGTTTACCCTTTATAAACTCCAAAACCAACCAAGTTAGATCAACACCCACAACTTTCACTCTTTGACAATATTGCACCCCACAAGTTTGGAAAGTTATTTGGTACTCAAAAACTTCTAATATGATGTTTCTCATATTTGTTATCAATTGTGTAGGGCTCAAGATATGATCAGCAAGACAATGGCGCAACGTGGACGGTTCCTGAAATGGCACATACCGAAAACAATGGCATAAGCAATGGAGATGATGCATTGCAAGTAGGCGAGTTGAGTACAATGACTCATAATAGAGAAGCAAGTGTACAAAGATACAAGGAGAAAAGACGTAACCGTCTATTTTCTAAAACCATTCGCTATGAAGTAAGAAAGCTCAATGCTGAAAAGCGTCCTCGTATAAAGGTAATATACGCCACTTTTCACCATTTATTTTCTGATTTTGTTAATATGTTATGTTTTTTTATATTCTTGAGTAAATTTCAAAGTTCGTCCTTTATGTATGTCTAATATATCAAAGTATGTCCTTTATCTTTAATAACCTCAGAAAACATCCTTAATGTTTGAAAAACCAATCAGGTTATGTCCTTTACCCTAAACCTTGTTTGTTTTCCCAGTTAAATCAGGTCACGTGAGAAGCACATGAGGGTATATTGGTCTTTACCTTAATACTAGAAAAATAAAATTATAAAAAATTCAAATCTTCTTTCTCTTAACTATAAGCTTCATAATCTGCACATTATATCTTCAAAACTTCAAACAAAACCCAGATCTTCAAAACACAAAGAAAAAAATATTCAAAACTTCAAAACCCAGATATTCAAAACTTCAAAACCCGGATATTCAAAACTTCAAAACCCAGATTATCATCAACATTATCATCAATAACCCATGAACAAAAAACCCCCCAATTTCTTACAACTCACCAAAATTAGGGCAACAAAGTGGTTTATTGAGATCTAACAATCCTACCACCACCACAACCTACCTGCCGCCACCACCGCCACCACGACCCACCTGTCGCCGCCATCACCGCCACCACGACCCACCTGTCGCCGCCATCACCACCACCACGACCCACCCGTGTTGACTGTTTGACCGATGTTGACCCGACACCGAATCTGAACCGAAAATGAAACTGAGTCGGTTGGCTACTTTGACTGGACCCGAACCCAAACTGAAACTGGGTTGCCGTGACACCCAAACTCAGAATGATGCCCGACACCATCAACCATCAAACCTGAAACGCAAACAAAACGGACTTGAGAGATAGCTCGTTACAGACCTGAGAGTAAAAGAGGTGAAGATGACGAGTTGGATAAGTTTACCGGAGAAAATTCCTGAACCCACGACTGCTGTGACTCGAGAGGGTCGCTGGAACCACCGCCGCTGTAGACGACGGCACCGGCTCCGCCGGTTCTCTCTCTCTTTCCTGCCTCCTCTTCTGCTCGATCTCTCTCTCTCTCTCTTGAATATGCCAGGTTGTGGTGGTGGTAGGATTGTTAGATAGAGAGAAGAAGGGGGTATGTTGATGTGCAGGTGATTGAAAGATGGAGAAGATGATGGTGGAGTTTAGGGTTTTTATTAAGGTAAAGACCAATATACCCTCATGTGCTTCTCACATGACCTGATTTAACTGGGAAAACAAACAAGGTTTAGGGTAAAGGACATAACCTGATTGGTTTTCAAACACTAAGGATGTTTTCTGAGGTTATTAAATATAAAGGACATACTTTGATATATTAGACATACATAAAGGACGAACTTTGAAATTTACTTTATATTCTTTTAATAATATTTGATATATCTTGTGTTACTGTTGCAGGGAAGGTTTGTAAAAAGAAACTGAGTGACTTGAACATATGATATTTTTCACAATAATTTAAATACAAAACCCCATTTAAGGAGGGTATGTATTTTAGACAATGTACATGTGTATCTTGTATTGCAATATTAAGATTATAAAGGTAACATCATTAAATCTCTCTATTAATAAACATGACAATGCATGTTTCTAGTGTATGATTTTGATTGATGAACAAATTCTATGTACTTTGTTTAAAACAATAATTACAAACCATAAGTTTTTACTTGTACAAAAATATATGAAGAAATAGAGAATGTGTCCTATCATGATATGTCAAATTTCCTTTCGTACGTACAAAATATGTGTGGTGGTTTATGTTGACACTAGATTTCAAGCTATGTTCTGTGTTTATAGTTCACGAGAATCATACTGAATGTTTGCAAATCCTAACACGTTAAGTCCTTTAACTCTAACTCAGTCAAGTTTAGGTGTTATGTTAGGTAACACAGGGGTATTTTAGTCTTTTTGGATATTTATTTTTTTATTCATTTAAAATAAGAGTGAAATGACCAACTTGTCCTCATGTATTTTGTGCATGACCTAACTTAATACTTAAACTTAACTAAGTTAGTGCTAAAGGACGTAATGTGTTAGGGTTTGCAAACATTAAGTATGATTCCCGTTAACTTTAAAGATAAAAGACATAATTTGCAATCTGATGTCAACATAAAGGACTATTTTTGTAATTTACTCATTTATTTATCTTTTTTTTAGTATGAGTATTTTTTAAAAAGTACATTTAAATTCATTAAAAATTTATTCCGTAAGGTTTTTACATTTGAAGACATTCATGAATCATGATGATTTATGGAAATCGAGTGGATACATTTTTTTTTTCCTAACGGCAAAACTTCTGTATAAAATATAGAAACCCGGCAAACAAGGTGAAACCCGAAATTACAAAGTGACATCTCGAATGTTAAGTCTTTCCACCTATTCCAAACAAGATTACATGAATTGGATTTACCAGACACAAAAAGATAAGATTCTTCTTTAATCACATTCGAATAAAGTGAACATTCCGATCCTTGAAGGTCTCCTCGTTTCTTCAATGGCTTCTGCCGTTCGAATACGTTGGATACATGACTTTACATTTGAAGACATTCCTGATTATTTATGAATACACTCACATGACTTTATTTATGTATTTTATAAAATAGAAATAAATATTCTTAAAACGAATATTATTGTATATCACATGAATCTTGACCGAAAAGAGATTTCACGTGGTTGATCGAGGAGTTGAAAAGTGAACACATCTTGTGGTATGCAAGACACTGAGATTTCAACTAATTCAGCCTAATTCCTCCGCCTATAATAATATAATTATATTACATATGATATTTTAGATACAAATGTTATTCATCCTTTGATAACAAGTAATGCACTTAATCAATTTTATTATTTGGGAGAGTATACTTTATAAGAAACAATTCAACTTTAGTATTTTGATAAAAGGAACATAATATATTTAAGGAGAAATGTTAAGTTGGAAATGGACTAAGGCCACTCGTGAGTCGTGACGTCATCTGGTATTGGTATCGGGTACCGATTGGCGATTGGTAACATCGTCGTGTGACAGTTTGGCTAAAGGGTTTTGGGTATGTGAATCGGGTGATGTTTACCGATATGTGTGTGTTGCACACGAGGGAGAGGTGCGTGTTTGTTGCAGGGGTACCTGATGATCGAGCACCCATGGTTCCGGCCAGTTGTCGTTGGATAGGTGACATGGTGGCGGGTGGTGGTCTCTTCCTCGGTGAATCCCCTAGTGCCCTAAGAAACCAAACCATGTTTGTTTTCTTTTTTTATGTGACACTTTTGGAAAATTATTTACTCTGGAGATTTATATAAACAAGTATGAACATCCCCGTCCGTTATGACGAAGGCAAAAAATCATGCAGATAGCATCAATGCCACACCATCGTCAGCAATCACCAACACCGGAAAAAATCGTAAAACAAAAGAAATAAAGAAACGAAAAAAATAAAACTGAACGACAAGTAGACCAAAAAAGGTTGAAACCACGGCCTGTTGCAGCGTGTTAATGGGCAAAGACTAGACCAAATCTTAAAACGAAACGCGTCATTAAACTGGAAAAAACGACGCAAAAATATTGAACCATCCATGCACGTTAAGTCCTTTTAGGTCGCAAAATTTAAATCGAAACGAAAAAGAAAAAAATTATAAAAGACTAAAAGTATACGTGATCAAAATTAAAAGTAAAAAAATATATTGAAGTTAAATTCTAAAAGATGAAAATATAACAATAAGAGAAACATGTCATTCATTTGAAATTTTATTATTTTTTTGTTTTTCTTTCTATTTCCCTACTTAATTGTGGATCCTTATTTTTTAGTTAAGGATGCTATTATATTATTAGCCAATATGAAATCAATTATTAATTTTTAAAATAAACTCATATTTTTGTTTTTATATTCAACAAGTTTAAAATTATGTTAGTTAAAATATTAAAAGAAACGAAGAATAATGACGATATTTGTTTTTATGAGTGATTTCTGAAAAATTCAAATATTTATTATGATTGGATGGTAAAAATGATAAAAATACAATATGTTAAATAATAAAAAAAATAGATGGTATTAAAAAATCAAAGTTAATACCCAGTTGAAAAAAATAATATTTTAAATATCAACTTATAGAGTTATAGTTGTCACGTCAATGTTTATTTTTTAAAACATATCTTGATGACTATATATATTAACAAATTAAATTTTATTTATTTATATTAATATAATACACGAGTTTATTCAACCATGCAATACATATATATTTTTTTTAAATATAAACTTTTTATTACTAATTATATAATATTACATTATCAACCCGTGAAATACACGGGATTGTAAAATACTCTATATAATACAGTATTTAATTAATTATAGGCTTTTCTAAAGAAAATAGAGGGAAAATCTTATATTCCATAAAAGAAACAATAAAACCAATAGATATTACTTTTGTTATTCAGACTGCCCTTACCTAATCATAAAATAACGTCAGCAATAATTGACATTTTGTCGTTCAGCAATAATATATGTATTAAACTAGGTGATGCCCCACCCGCGTTGCGGGGCGATGACTGAATAGTTTTCAATCAAATAAAAAAAAAGTACTATAGTTTTGATAGAAATAAAAAGTAAAAAGAGTGTTAGTCAGCTTTTTGAAACGATTTTTAGCTGTGGGTAAAGTCACATTTTTATTTTTACTTGGAGGAGAAATCATTTTTTTTCCCGAGGGTAAAATCCTAATTTTTAGCTAGGGGAAAACCATATTTTTATTGTGCACTGGGGGCAAAAACGTAATTTTGAATTGAGGGTGATATCGTAATTTTGAACCGAGGGGAAATTCGTAAATTTTAGCTGGGGTAAAAGCATAAATTTATTTTGAACTAGGCGTAAATACGTAATTTTAAACTGTGGGCAAAACCGTAATTTTAAAGTAAGTATAAAATAATAAACTGGTGTAAAATCGTAATTTTGAGTCGGGGGAAAAACAAAATTTTATTTTGAATTGGGGCGAAAACATAATTTTGGCTGAGGGTAAAAGCGTAATTTTTTTACCGAGGGCGAAATCGTATTTTTTTAGCTCAGGACAAAAGGGTAGATGTATTTTGAAGTTGAGGCGAAACCGTATTTTTTAACTGGAGGCAAAAACGTAATTTTAAAGTGGATATAAAATAATAAACTGGTTGGTCCAATGGATATTGCTCGCCGCCCATTTGAACCAATGGCAGAGAAACACTATTTCAGGGCAAAAACGTAATTTTAAAGTGTGTATAAAATAATAAACTGGTTGGTCCAATGGGGAAGGGGCGGCCGCCCATTTGAACCAATGACAGGGTAATGCTATTCCTTGCCATGTGGTTTGTATACGTTGAAAATGAAAATATCTCAAGTGTTGCGTATTTAGAATTTACGAGGTGTGCAACTTATTTGCTAAGCCAAATTTGAGTATGTTTCTTTAGCACTTCATTTTCAATTTAAGAATTTGTTTAGTGAAAAAATTAAAAGAAACGTTAACGTATAAAATAGTAAATATAACTTTATGTTGGGAAGATACGTTGTTGATATGTTACATTAGGGGTCTGGGGTGGAGAACTTTTTCTCCGTGATGGAATTTTTCCACGAGTGATGGGATGCAACAAACCACCGCCACCATGAATGTTAAACGAGTGAAGGATTGTTTCCGTGAACTTTTTCACGCGTGATAAATGGATGGATGTGAGGGGTGTGAGGGTTTATTGTTGGGTGTTATTAGTGATGACCATTGCCACTAAAAAATGTTGTGAGTGATGGAATAATGGTTGATGACATTACGGAATTTGATTGGATGTTATGAGTGATGGAATTTTTGCAAGTGATAACCACCCCCTCCCTCCTTATTGCGTGAAAACTACATGCACATTGCACATAATGGTTATAATGTTGTGCTAGCTAGCTGGATCTACTTATCAATTTGACTTGGTTGTTGGTGTTCATAATCGAGTGCTAAACAAAGAAAATGTTAGGGATCGTGAGTTAAATTCTACACGAGTTGAGTTTACGGAGCTAGTTCACGGCTACTTGCGTCAGCAAGACTCGGATCTAAGATGACATTCTTAATTTGACTTAGTTGTTGATGTCCATAATCGAGTGCTACGTACATAGACAATATGTAAGGGATCATCAATCATGAGCTGAATTTTTCAAAGCTGAGTTTACGGAGCTAGCTCAGCTTGTGTCGGAGATTATGATGGTGAATGAGCCTGATTCCAGCAAGACCCAGATCTTAAAAATGTATCAAAACATGAATATACGAGTGTAATACTGTTGATTACTATTAGCTAGGGTATTGGGCTTATGCTACATGGGCCTTCATCCCTTACCGATAATAATTATAGCAAAGAGGTCATGTTTTTTTGTTTCCATGTACCTTACTAAGCAAGTGAGTGGTTGAGTTACTCTTTAGTAGAATTACCAAGAGAGTAAGACATGTTGTGTGTCCCATTGCTATCATCTTAACAAACCATACACGGTCAGTCATGTGTTATCCAATCACTGATCAATCTATTTTGACATGGGCGGGCTCATAGGGTTAATCTTGCACATTCGAGGGTTCCGCATAATCATCAAAGGCTGCTGAAAATCATTTATGTAGAACTTAACAAACCTATCGGGCTGCTCTTCATAACATTGATTTAAGCAATCCCCAATCCCGATTAGCTCAGTTTGAATGTCACAAAAAATATTTTTTGTGTATATGTCTGCAGCTTGACCCTCCAACACTTTGTAATTACTTTTCAACTGGGGGCGTTTGTATCGAGATTCATAATCATTTTTCCGGTGCGTGTGACGTTGTGTTTCTATTGTTGTTTCGCAATGAGTCATGAACTCAACAAGAGTAGATTTTGAATTGCACACTTGACCAAAAAATGGTTCTCACTCTCCGACCTCGATATCGTACGCATAAAGCCCAACAGTTCCTCCATTCTATAGTATGCATGGATCCAAGATTCCCTAAGTGCAAAAATATCAGAAAACCAGTTATTATCATCTAAATTGAACTCTCCAATAACCTCTTCCCATCCTGATTCAAACTCTTCGGGTGTAAGAATATCCATCCACACAACACCACAAATACGTTATTTGAAATTGGTAGAATTGCATAGCCTAACACCAAACTATATATAACACGAAAACGCCTTGCAAATTATAACAACCCTCCTAAAAATATTTAGAACGTCCCTGTACGCCCTAAAATACACCCCGTATACAAAAAGTGGGCCCCAAATACTTTATTTTAATAAAAATTAAATAAAAACAAAACTTAAGGGTCTCCGGCGGGGCGCGACAAACTACCCTTAGTCCGTCGCGTGGCGCGAGCGCCTGGCCACCAGGCCACCTCCTGAGCTGCCACGTGTCAAGTGCGTGTCGAAGCTAGTAGCCGAGTCAGCCAAGCTAGGGCCTACCCTAGCCTAGCTCGTGGGGCGCGACGGCCTCCTTTGTCTTCATCACGGGGCGTGAGAGACCCATGGTCAGGCCCTATAAATAAAATCAATCGGCATTCAGTTTCCGTCGTTCAATTCTCGTGATTCTCTCTCAAATTTCTGAATATTAGAAGCAGTATCGGGTATAATACCCCCCTAATTAGCAAAGCTCTGCCTCGTTGTAAGTATTATAACCCCTGGTTACGTATTAGATACACTGCCCGATTGATCTAGTGCTCCGTAACGCATGTCGAGGCTCTGCGTGACTTTGTCGTTGGAGTTCTGTCTCGGGGAGGGTATAACTAATGTAAATATTGGGTTATTATACTAACGCGTGTGCATTGTCTAATTTACTAGATTATAACCAGGAAATCACAAGAAAAAACCTAAAGTAGCAATGTGAGTTTATCCTCTTATTGTAAATTTTTTTTATAAACTGTTTTACAAAACCTCAATTATTTTACATGATAATTAACAGTGATTGAGTATTTGTAATTCTACAATTATCGTCGGTATGTTAGGGTTTTGTATACAAAATTTGTTACTACACTGTGAGTAGTAACATTACCACAAGTCAGGACTGACAGTGCCGTGGGTGGTAATTAAAGTAGATGTAAACAAATGTAATTGCTGGATTGCCCTCAATACTGTACAATGATAAAACCTGTTTTGATTAAACTGGGATTCACTCACCAGTATTTCCCACTGACAAATGTTTTTAAAACGCGTTTCAGGTAACAAAATGTGAAACCCAAATAGAAGCCATTTGGAGAGCACTGAAGGCTTGGAAAAGTGGCTATAAAAGTTACCTAAATAAAGAAGATGTTTTATTACAATAAATTAGGGTTTATCCCTACAAACTGATCATGAATGGAAACTTGGGTTTTACCCATGTGTTTAATATTTATAAAATGAGGTGTTTTACTCTGATAAAATATTTTCTAACTACGGTCCTGATGTAAATTCCACTGCCAAATTAAATAAACACCAATACCACCGAATGTGCGAAGCTCGCGGCCGCCCGCCTCCCGGGGCGAGGGGTCGGGGGTTGTGACATGTGACAACCCGAACTTTCAAGGTTAGTACTGGTTTGATTTAGTGATTCTAACTTCTCATAACTCTCTCCTTCCACGCTCTTGTTATATTAAACTTGTCGAATATAAATTTACTTGGTTATAACTTGGTGCGGTTGGATCCGTTTAAGTGTTGGGTTCATTTATAGGAGCTGCACATGAAACTGGGCCACCGTATACACATTGGGCCGCGAGTGTGTCGGGCCACACTCACACGCACACATGCTAGCTGTTTAGACCACTTCGGCCCACTCATGGGCCGACCCGAGTTGTTTGATAATTGAGTTGGTTGATAATTGTTTGAGTCCACGCATACACTTAGTTCACTTAAACTTTTATAAACCTTTGGCCCAGTTCTTTCAAGTTGGAACCCAAACCGAGCCCATCTTCCTAATTGCTTGGTTACGTAGAGTTGTATAAGAATACTTGAATACTTGCAAACCCTATATCCCTCTAGAAGAGCGACGGCAGTAGACCCCCCCTTCATCGAGGCATTATTTGGTTAGTGGATTCTTGCTTATGTAAATTCTCAATTCATAATTATTGATCTTGTTTATGTGTGAGTCTTATACGTATGCCATATGATGATTATGTTATGTGATTGTCATGTGAAACAAAATGTTTATTATTATGAGGATTATGTTGAGGGCCGAACATTGGTTGGGGTAAAAAATTAATTTAATCGACTGATAAGGGTTATTGATGTTTGGTTGTGGTTGATTTGCTAGTACATAGGATTGCATGATGTAGGAATGACAAAGTTTCCTAGCATATCAGTAGCCCACTAATCGATTTCTATGATAGTCCAATCAAAGTTACCCACTAAAATTCACATAATCGATTTGTAGTATAACAGTAGTTTTAATGGTCCAATGGAATTGAAGGCATATGGCCTAATAAAGATAATGCCCTTGAATAAAGAAATAGTGGCGGCCCATGTATGTTTGATCTAATCAAACAGTATGATATTTTAGTAATGTTGTCAGAATGGGCAACTGATGATTGATGAACTTGGGTTATCGTAAATCATAGGAATTGATTAAGTGTTTGCGTTGTTGTCTACCAGCGGCAGTTAGGGTTTGCTACCCATAACCCGTCCGACGAAACATGTTGTTCTTTCATCATAACTTACCTCCGACGAAACTTAATATTTCGTCACACATATCCCTCCGACGAAACTTACTGTTTCGCCACACACTTCAATCCGACGAAACGTAGTGTTTCGTCAAAGCATGTGTCGACGAAGGTTGGGGTATTTCGTCGAGAAAGCAGATGGGGGAACAGTGGATAGTGATGATGTTTATGTTAATAAGTGTTGGTGTTTATAATACACTGTTATTGCATGTTAATTAGAATAAGAAGGTTGATTTAACTTGCATGGATAACAAACTTACCTGATATGTATTGGGTCACTTTATGAAATTCGCATGAGATGTGAACTAGTGTTAGAGATGTGTAATTGCTACATGATATACTATGTTATTGTAACAGAATGAAACCGTATGATGAGTATGTTAATATTTTCATTTGTTGTAAAGAGGGTATAACATAATCATGGGTGGGAAACCTGAAATGTCGAGGGCGAGCAGTAAATCATCTATTATGTGCTTGAAGTGGTTGATACCTATTATGCAATGTGCACACTATGAACGTATGTGAATAACGTGAAATATGTGGTTTATGTGCACATGAATCTGATTATCGTCGGTAACCATCCTAGGACGTGTTTGATCAACTGTTAAACAAATAACTAATCTTACCGAGCAAACCAAGGTGAGTTCACTGCTCTTTTTCCAAGCATGCGTCCCGGGGAGGGACATCTGGTAAACGTTCCGGGGAGGAACGTCGGGTTATTGGGATGTTTGTTAATACTCGCATATCTATCACCTAAGTCCCATCTACCGATTATTGCCGGGGAGGCAACGGGGTATTAGTTAATAGCGCTATTTAGGTTTGGCAACCTCACACCGCACCTGGGAGGTCGGGAGTGAACTAATGATCCCAGTCTTGACCATTGCTTTGATAGAGCCAATGGGGTTTGGGCAAAAAAACTTTAAGCCATCAGCGGTAAACGAGTTATTACAACATCAAATCATCAAATCTATGAAACGTTTTAATCTGGTAACTGGTATCTAAACATGTTAACAAAACTTTGAACTCACCAGCGTCGTCTGACACACTTGTCTGCATGCTTGCAGGTCTGTAGGTTTATATCATGGAACTTGCTGTCTGGAAGGCTGGAGTGGTTATGGGTCGAGATACATGGAAGCGTAACCCAAGACTAATAGTTTACATATGCGTGGTTTATGAAACACTTAATAACTGAGTTATGCTTTCGCTGTGTAAAATGAATTATATGTAACGTTTATATTAATGGATGAAAGTTTTATTTAAATATATTTATGAGTTCAATGTGATTGGTGGCTAAAGATCCTGGTACGTCACACGCCCTGCGGTGTTTCCGCAAGTGGTATTTTGGGGGTGTGACAGTTTGGTATCAGAGCCACTGGTTATAGTGAACTTGGTTTTAAAATGTTTTTATAAAACCAGACTATAACCAAACAGTTCTGAAAACGAGAATACGACCATGACACTCAGCTCCAGATTGCAAGGTTCGTCTCTATCACCTGTTGTATATATTACATTAGTAGTGTACATTTGTTTATGATGTAGCATACAACCACACACTCGTCACTATAGCATGGTTACATGAATTGTTTGCTTACATTATGATGTGTTGATAGCATGTCGTAGTCCTTAGATTCTTGTGATCTTATCGTTTTGATAACCTCTGTCTAGCATTCGAGTTTGAGGAACCATTTGACATGAGTTAGGAGGAGCTGAGATGAGCATGCAAATCATAATATTATTGTGGGTGCACACATAATAATAATATGGGGTACATGCAAGTCCCAGTGAGGCCTAACGAGTGAAAAAGGGGTTCTGTTATGTTATTTGAACAATGTGAAACGTAATAAATCTCTAGGAGTCCTAGCAGTAATTGCCTTATACTTGAACATGATCTTCTTACTCCTCTCTAAATCCTTACGAATCTTGATGCTATCGAGTATTACCTGGACACCCATCAGAATGCCTAGCGGACTGTGTAGAATGTTAGGTGCTTGTACGAACGCCCCTGAGTTGGACGTCGCAGCGTTAGATGATTGATCTATACCTTCCTTACTTCTCTTCGTTTGTTGGAACTCAATGTATTAACGTCTTAGACCCCGAAGTACGATCGCTTCTGCAACACTCTCGCAACACACTGTGTATTACTCAATCAACTTGCTAGATCGATGGACAAGAGGATGAGCGTAGTACTTTACCAACTTCAGTATTTGGACGACCCTGGTTACCAGCAACGAACACCAGCATACTGACTTCAACCAAATCCCTAACCCTAGTCAGCGACTTATGAGGGTCAACTCTTACGAATCAATCAGGACATGAGCGATGACAACAAACTATAGTGTGGAATGTGTGTCTACCAGCACAGTGAAGTAGCGCGATAGGACGTGGCGCAAAATGTGAAAAGATGGAATTGGTTGGTGAAAGATCGTAGGGCTCTGTTACAGGCAACAACATTAGAGGCAACAGTCGCGGCAACATCAAGGTACTTGTAATCGTAGCCTACGGTATGGAAATGAAGGTGGCTACGACATGGATTGGCCGTTGAAAATTCAAGATAACAACCAAGGGGATGACGACAGTACTGGGAATTCTCGTAACGAAAACAACAACACTAGAAATGGTGTTCGTGGAAGAGCAGTTAGGATTGGCGTGGGCGATGCCAGGATTTTAGCAACGTGGTAGCTAGTATGAGTAGCTAATCGCTTCGTCTCTGTTCTGTTTAACCCTGGATGCTCCTTGAATCTGAACCTGTTGTGGAATCGGCTGATGGCAAGTCAATTGAAACTACATATGTTTGTTGGGATACAAACTCGACCCTGTGGGACAAGTGTTCGACATCGACCTTCTACAACTCTTGATAGTTTTGATGCAGTGGTCAGTGTGGATTGGTTATCCAGATATCATGCATATATACCATGTGAGGAGAAAGTTGTCGTCTGTCATAAGGTATCCGAGTGGTGCAGAGGTTAGCATCAGTTTAGCAATGAAGGCTAGAAGTGTCCACAGAAGGATTACCCCGCTATGTTAGGCTAAGGAAAAGAGGATCGAGGATCCACCAATTGTTCGTGATTTCTCCCTATGTGCTACCAGAAGAACTATCAGGTTTACCTTCAAATCGTCAGGTGGAATATCAGATCGGTATCATGCCAGAAGCAGCCCTTATTACTAGTACTCCTTATTACCTCACATCAGGAAGGTTGCAGGAACTGCCTAACCAACTTCA